>MU223473.1:695942-715906 GCA_018584345.1 Thuja plicata
TGAATTTTGTCTATTTAATATTTATTAAAAATGTTAAATCATAAATGGCCTTGCTAAAAAAACATTCAAATAAGGGTCAAAATCATAAAATGACATAATGTTGTTTTTTAATTAGGAGACGTGGGGGGGACTTCATTTTTTGGAATCGGAGACTTCGATTCTTCAGGAGACTTCGCCATGAAGTCTCCGGCCATTTTTGAAGTCTCCGGAGACGTGTCTCGGTCTCCGAGACGCGTCTGGAGGGGGGGAGACGACTCTCCGGGTAACACTGGTTTTTGGTGATGAGCAACACTAGGTATGTGCAAGAGTGCAAGAACTCCTCAAGAGTGCCCCAGACACCCCGAGTTCATTGTGGGTATCTCCTATATTCACAGGGGACCGGGGGCATCTAGGGTGCTCCCTGGGTTCTCCTGCACACATGCCTGTGTCGGGGTGCTCCCAAAATGGGTACACAACCCGTTTCGAGAGAACTTGGTAAATAGCCTCATTGCAATCAAATTTCTCATATAAGAAGAGATCCCAATAACTCGTGGGGGTGTACAAGTGGAGACCCCAATGGGGTTGACAGGCACCATCCCTCATGTTGGTCCAAGGGCAATGCCCCCGAGGCTCGACGAGCAGTGCTCATAATGGGGGTTTTAGGGGTAACACCCCCAATGAGGCTGAGTGGTAGCTCTTCTCATGGGGGTCTGGGGGCAACTCCTCAACAAGGTCGAGAGGCAATGTCCCTGGCACTTTCCTTGCTGAAATACATGGTGGGACCGAGGGGCAGTGCCCTTGCCACCAAACCCAAATTAAGGCCTTTAAAACCACCAAATACTCCATGTTGCACACCATTTTTACAATTTTATCACTTCAAGAAGAAATTAAGTATTTGGCACATTTGTCTTCAAAAAAATGTTTTAAAAAATGATTAAGTTTTCGTTTGTTCAGGGGCTTATTGAGTCAATGGCAGAGACTTGCTGAGTTTTTCAATTTTTTTTGCCAAAAACTTGGTAAATATTTGCCAAAATCTCAGTGAAAAATTCCTGAGAATTTTTCGACTGGTTATTTGCCAGATAAAAAATCTGGTGAGTACTTGCTGTGTCTGCCAACTATACTTTTTAGTTTTTACTCATGCATTGAATAATCCAAAGACCTTTGTGTTTCAGATTCAACGCACCATTATCTATTATACAGCCACCATAGTCTTTCTGCCAATGCAATTAGAGGATAATTTGGTCAACATGTTTTCCAAGGACTAAACACCTTATAAATGAATGCCACAAAGTCATCACAGTAACCTTCTGGTCTCAAACCTTTAATGATTATGACGGAGAATGAGAATTATCTCTGAGTATCAAATTTTTAATATTATGTTTTGTAACATTTTAAGACCTATGACCATGGCCTCTATCTTTGTCACATTGTCAGCATAATACTGAAATAGTGTAGAAAACAGTAATGGGTTGCCTTCACTGTCATGAATGATGCTACCTTCTTCTACCTTCATAGTCTTGCTTCTGAATGCTCTACCAAAGCTTAGTTTGAGTGTGGTATTTTGGTGGGTCAACATTTCCCAGCCATTTTTCTAATGTTTAGTTGTCTGGTTCCCGTGTCTGTGTCTATGCAACGATGGGAATTGTTTCTGTTATTTTCTTACATATAGAACTTGAGAAATATCTGGAGTGGTTCACTGTGGATAGTGATATCTACTTATCTCCTTTCTTTTAGTAACCACTCCAACCATATGTCTATAGGAGCAATATAATATAGAAATCCTTTCAGTAGTATAATTTACTCGGTATAAGTTAATGATATGGACCAATTAACTTTGCCGTTTCTGGTAAAGTTCATGATATGGACCATTTAACTGTGCTGTTTGTGGATTCAATTGCGTGAGTTTTTTTGCATCCAATAAAGCTCTCACAATCAAATCCACAAACAGCAAAGTTAACATAATGGATTGTGGAAATCTTATGTCATTAATGGACCATTTAGTTGGTACTAGTTTTTTAAAGCTGTCAAGCAGCTCATTTGTATTCTGTGTGAACTCTTAATTTTTATTTATGACAAGTCCAACCAGATGTTATATTGTTGGTTATGGAGTTTAATGTATTATCTTTTTGCCTTGACACCTCTACTATACATTGAGAATATGTAACATTCATAAAATAAAAAATAGTATTTACACATCACTTCATTCTATTACTCAGGTATTAGTTTCCTGGAACATTGTATGTAAATTGACTCTTTTACGTGGTTCTGATTTTAATTTTTAATGATTAAATGTTTTCTTGATTAGGCATGAGCTACTTTTGTTTGAGGCTCTTCGTGAAGGTTTGGATGAGGAGATGGAGAGAGATCCTCGAGTTTGTGTCATTGGAGAAGATGTTGGTCATTATGGAGGTTCATACAAGGTTACCAAAGGAATGGCAACAAAATATGGTGATTTGAGAGTGCTGGATACACCCATAGCAGAAAATTCCTTCACAGGGATGGCCATTGGGGCTGCTATGACAGGTCTAAGGCCTATAATTGAAGGAATGAACATGGGTTTCCTACTATTGGCTTACAATCAAATATCAAATAACTGTGGCATGCTTCATTATACTTCAGGGGGGCAGTTTACTATTCCTACAGTTATACGAGGCCCTGGGGGTGTAGGGAGGCAGCTAGGTGCAGAACATTCTCAGCGCTTAGAATCTTACTTTCAGTCTGTTCCCGGGCTACAAATGGTTGCTTGCTCAACACCATACAATGCAAAGGGACTAATGAAAGCAGCAATTAGAAGTGAGAACCCAGTTATCTTGTATGAGCATGTTCTTCTCTACAACTTGAAAGAGAAGATTCCAGATGAAGAATACATATGTTGTCTAGAAGAAGCAGAAATGGTTCGACCAGGTGCAGATGTAACCATTCTTACTTACTCTAGGATGAGGTATCATGTTATGCAAGCAGCAAAGACACTTGTGAATAAGGGCTATGATCCAGAAATAATTGACATCCGTTCTTTGAAGCCCTTTGATCTGTACACAATTGGGAATTCGATAAAAAAGACACACAAGGTGCTGATTGTTGAGGAGTGCATGCGAACAGGTGGCATAGGAGCCAGTCTCAGAGCTGCAATTATTGAGAACTTCTGGGACTATTTGGATGCGCCCATTATGTGCTTATCATCACAGGATGTGCCCACCCCATATGCGGGCACACTAGAGGAATGGACAGTCGTGCAGCCACCCCAAATTGTATCAGCAGTGGAGCAAATTTGTCAGTAGGATCTGAGCCACTTTTAAGTATTCAAAAGAGCGTAATGATCGAGGGACTACTTCTGAGATTCCATTCAATATATCTATCTGATTTAATTCTTCCATCATTTTTGCAGTCATATCTATTCGGAGACATTGTTCTGCTTTCATTGTGTTGTGATGTCCATTCGGAATAAATTAATAGCTTATATATTTTAGAAATGATAAACAAAAATAGTTAAAGAGAATGGTAGAAACTGCGATTACAAAGATGGCAGACAAGAAAATTTTGATGTTTGTAGCTTTTGGATGCCAAAGGGGAAAACCATCTCTAATAAACATGTCAGAAGAATCAAATATTGCGCATAAATTTCTTTCTGTAATGTCTGTTTGATTGATCCCTTTCACTCAATTTGAAAGAGAATTATATGTTTGTTAATGATGTGATGTGTAGTCTTTATCATTGGTCGGATTTGAATGGTACAGGTAACAGGATAGTTCTGCTTCCTAAATTGGACCTTTCACGTGTGGCCTACTTCAAGGCACGTGGTTGAAACTCTCAATGCAACAGTTTCATCTTGGACATCCTTTTCCATCTTTTAAAATTACTTCTGTTTTGTTTTTAGTGTTTCTTATGCTATCTTTAGTTTCAGTTTCTTGAATTCAATTTTTTTTATACAATAACAATGGAGTTGGTCTGTTGTTTAAAGTGGGTAAGTCAGAAATGAAAAATACGGAAACACCAAGGATGGAGATTGATTTCTTAGCTTGTTCATGATTGGGGCTTTTATGTTCTTGTATAAGCAGCTGCATATAATTGTATTTGTGCTATGTAAACTAACTTATAGGACCCTTGAATATTTCCTATCGGCTTTAACATGCCGTTCAAAGGTGCTTTTGTAGTTCTACTTTATGGAGTCCCTACAAGAAATTCCCATTAGGCATTCTCTAAATCAATACCCTTTCAAAAACATCAATTCATGGAGAGAAGGCAGGCCTCGCATGTTTACGGTATGGCAAAATACAATCGTACATGATAATAACATTGGATGTGACTGTATAAATAATATTATATAATATTATTGTTAGATGGTAGTGTGCTCATGTATTAGTAGAATACTGCAAAGACCTACTTATGGCAACCAAAACAACTGTATATGAGAAAATTAGATCTAAGTTAGGATGGTCTAAAAAACTACTATCATGATAAATTACAAACTCTTTCTAGACTTGAAAATGGCTGCAAATGCCAAAAATAACAGCAGCAGGTATAACATGGCTTAGGAGGGCCACCCTTCCTATCAACACATAGTCAATGTGAATCAACATAGAACTTGCAATGAGGCACTTCAGTGTAATTATGTTGTACACATACTCCATTTGAAAAAGTAAAAGTTCCACCCTGAAAGTAATATGTACTACTATCTTTAAACATATGGTGAGATCCAATATAACATTGTGCCAACTGATGCAAGTAATGAAACGACCTTTAATTAGCTTCCCCAAAAACGTTTTAGTGTATATCAGCTGCCAATACTTTGATCGTACTTCGACCCCCAATATTTCTTCCTATAGTTTTGTTCTCTTCCTAACTTCTCAACACGTGCCATAAATCTAGTTGTCTATTTTGGTGTCATCACTTTCAAATGGAATATTTCTTGTGCATGGGCATTGATATACATGGTAGCCGACCTATTCTATCTGTGGAGGATATAAAGAACAAATGTTTTCATCCTGTACATCATCTACACTTATCAAATTCCTTCTGAAATCTATTTTGGGTACTTTTGTTTGAGTGTGGGAAGCCTAGGATGAAAACCCGAGTGATTCTCAAAGGACGATCTCATTCAAAACTCATATTTGAACTGCATCTAAACTTCATTAGATGCAGACTCCAGTCACATTGTATTGATTTAAATTGGCATTGTTGTTTGTATGAATTGTTGTTTTAGTTCATGATATTGTAGAAATATTTGAATGTACTACAGCCATTATTGTAATAAGAAAGAGATCAAGAATCACACATGTTATTTGCTATTCATTAGTCTACGGAGATGAAGAGTTAATTTGTCATTTATTGTTTGAAATGTAATTGATATGGTTGATGCCTAAATAATAATTTTAATGAGTTATCTAAGCTCCGAGTGAATGCTATGGTTGGTAAATAAGTGGTTGTGGAAGGTTAACAATCAGATCTGATTAATGTCTTGGCTTGGGATTTCACAAATCTTCTCCTTGTTCATGGATCACGTGGGTTACCTATAGATAATTGTGTTAGATATATTATAGGAGTATTATCATTAGTTGATTAATATTTACTAGGATGAATGACTTGAGTAGGCTTCATGATAGTATTTTAAACCAACAGCCAATTATTGAAAGTTGTCTATACTTGTTGAAAGTTGTGTAACTTATTGAAATTTCATTTTTGTTTGTTCATTTACGTTGTTTCAAGGACAACCAACTTGGCTTCCCTTTGTAAGTCTACTTAATAATGCGATAAAAATGCAATGTTGAAATTTTTCTTTTTTATTTCTCTAATATGGTATTACCACTAATGAAGGAGTCTCTAACTTTAAAAGCATAATCACATTGGCATTGTAAACAAGGTCATAAGTAGTACCCATAGTTGTACGTATACTAGTTCGATAGGCCCATAAAATGTAAGACAAATGAGTATGTCAATCCTTACAATGTTTATTAATAGTTTTATGAAGGATATTTTTTCAATTATTTTTTAGAAGCATCAACTTGACTTTTGATTGAGGATAGTAAAGAGCGGATAAATGATGTTGAATGTGATTTTTTGAGGAACTTTTTCATATCTTTGTTCTTAAATGATGTTCATTGTTAGAAACCAAAGTAGAAGGTA
The DNA here is from genome assembly GCA_018584345.1 of Thuja plicata. NCBI lineage: Eukaryota > Viridiplantae > Streptophyta > Pinopsida > Cupressales > Cupressaceae > Thuja > Thuja plicata. The sequence goes on from MU223473.1 coordinate 702,042, forward strand.
AACCAAATTGAGAAATTATATTGTCTATGATAAATTGGCAAATTACTTCAGTGGTCATAGATTGGAGTGGTATAGCTTCAATCTATTTAATTTGTAGGTGTGATGATGAAAGTATGTCCTTAAGGAGGGTAGATTTTAATAGTGAGATCCAAACCCCATAAAGAAAATGACCAAGGAGCTACTTGAGCTTTAAGTTCGTGGACACAGGCATGAAACAAATTGTTGTGTTGTTGACAGGAATGGTATTTTCTGAAACAGGCAATGGGATCTTTTTCTATGGATTGCCAATGGTAATCCATACAAAGCAACATTTGAACCAAAGATTTACCCCAAAATGCTTCTCACAAGTACCTAAATGTGTTTCTTTAAGGGCAATAGGGATCTCTGGTTTGTTGAGATAATGAAGGAGAAGACCATTATAGTCTCTTCTATAAAGAACATTGATTAGAATTACAAACATTCATCAACTTTGCGAATTTGAGCTCTAGTGTTCTTGTTTGTAGGATCAAGAAAGGTACCATCATACAAATACTAAATGATATGGGAGTGGTGTGATATTGCTATTAGGATTCAATTGTGTAGTTTTTGAGTCAAACTCATTGACCCATGTTTCATGAGTAGTGGTTCACAAGAACCCATCTCTCATGAGAATGAATGGAACACTTAGTACTCATTGCAACTAGTGGTTCACAAGAACCCATCTCTCATGAGAATGAATGAAACACTTAGCACTCATTGCATCTAGTAGTTCACAAGAACCCATCTCTCATGAGAATGAATGGAACACTTAGCACCATTTACACAAATACTAATATGGGAGTACCACTCATCAAAATCCATCATTAAATAATAAGAAATCTCACTAGAGCTATTAGAAATAGTAGGTGAAGTAAGATTATGGATGATAAATTGATAATCCAAAGATGGATAGTTGAGGGACATAAGAGAAGTAACACTTGTCATTGCTCCCATAGGCTAAATATCTTTCCATGGGATAGGATCAACTGTGCAAGAGGCAAAGTTCTTTAATATTGATAAGACTAAGTCAAAATATTGAGAGAGTTTATTTTGTTTTTCTTTGTAAGTTCCCATTACTTGTCTTATAATAAACCAAGTCACCAAATATTTGCAAATGGTGACACAAACTAGCTATAAGGGCTTCATACTCAACAATGTTGTTGGTCCATAAGAAATTCAAATGATAGGATAAAGGAAATTGCTTTAGTGAAGGATGTACTAATATGACACCAAAATAGGAACTAGCTCGACATCTGAAACCATTAAAGAACAAGTCCCATGTGTTATCCACATCTAAAGGACAAACAAGGTCATGCAAAAATGTATCTTGATTAGGAAGACCAAATGGCGAAGAAGCATCAGCGAAATGATTAGTCAAAACTCGGCCTTTAATCTCTTTTTGAGAGACAAACCTAATGTCAAATTTAGTCATTGACATTATCTATTTAGCAAAGTGCCTTTATTTTAGAGAAAAGATGCTTCAATAGATCAAATTAGACGATAACACACATTTCAACATTAAGAAGGTATTGTTGCAACTTCTAAGTCGCAAAAACAATAGCAAGACATTGTTTCTCTATTGTAATATATTTGACTTCATAATCATGTAAAGTGCAACTTATATAATACACATGATGTTCTTTACTATCATTATCATGTTGTGCTAATAAGGCTGCAAAAGTATTATTAGAGGCAACAACATAAAGAAGAGAAGGATGATTAGGGATTGCAAGTTGTAAGGTGAGAGGATTTGCTAGATAATATTTTAAATCATCAAAGGATTTTTGACAATCCACATTTGCATTAGAAAATGTTATCCTTGTTAAGTAATTAGGTGAAAGGAAGTGTTCAATCTACGAGTTTTGAAACAAAATGATGAGTAGCTTGAATCTTTCCTTGCAAGCTACAAAGATGAGAAATGTTTCTAGGAGGTGGCATGTTATCTATAGCATCATTTTTTTGTGTCTACTTTAGTGCCACGATGTGAAACAATGAATCTTAGTAGCTTTCCATTATCAACACCAAAAACACATTTTTGAGGATTTAAGCTCATGTTATACTTTTGAATACATTCAAAGATGTGGCAAAATACTTTGACATGATTTTAATTTGACTAATATATCATCAACATTGTCCTCAAATATTTTAGGCATATAGTCATGAAAGATAAGAGTCCTAACATGTTGATAAGTTGCACCTGCATTCTGTAATCCAAAATGTATGACAACCCAACCACATGTTCTCTAAGGTGTTGAAAATTTTGTTTTTTAGTATCTTGAAGATCAATAAGGATTTGGTTGTATCAGAAAATCCATCCATAAAGGATAATAAAACATGACCAACACTTGAATCAACTGCCATGCCAATGTTAGAAGGAGAAAGCCAACTTTTAAAGAGGTTTTGTTAAGATCTTTAAAGTCAATGTACATTCCAATATTATTGTTTGGTTTAGCAATGACAACTATGTTTGAAATCCATGGTACAAGTAAGATAAAGCCAACTTCTAAGAGCTTTTCAATCTCAACCTTAACTAATAACACAATTTTGGGGTTAATTTTTCACATTTTTTGTTTAATAAGCTTGACATAAAAAATAAACACAATGTTATGGGTAATAATTTGAAAATCCATATCCAAAATATTTAAATAATTGCAAGCAAGAGTTAAGAAAAATCATGTTAGAGAGATCAATGATCATTTTCTTCATCAACATCTAGACACTTTCCAATTTTAATCACTTTTTCAGTGTTACTTGGATCCATCATAACATCTATAACATCTCCTATAAAAAGATTATTACATTTAGTAACATCCAATATATAAGGATACTCTTGAGTCATCTCTAATGTATCATTTGGTAATTCAACATCTTTCCCAAAGTATGCTTTAGTATTAAATAATAGGGAAATTTATGATTATGAAGATATCAAGGAATATTTTCATAAGTCCCCAAAAATTCATCTAAGGAATCATTTGTGGAAAAGGTGTCAAATGAATGCATGCCATAGACAAAACTAATGCAAATTAAGTGAGGATTAACTAGAGAAAGAGATTTAGAAGAAGTAGAAATGACATGCACATTGTGTGATGGTCTATGGGATGCTTTGGTGGCTTTTGAAGGATGATAACCAAGTCCAAACAAAGTTTCACATTCGCTTGTATCTAAAGGGACTTTAATTCTTTGATCTTTTACGCCACAACCATTACCTCTCTATCCACTCTTAGCTAAGATATATAAACCTACACCATAAAGAGGTGTCATTTCTGAAAGAGATGGCAAAGTCTCATAGGTCTCAATTTCATAGGGAGAGGAAGTAGAAGTCTTAGTTAAAGTAGAAGAAGCTATGAATTTTTTATCAGGTTGCTTAGAAGAAGTTGAATATACTATGGATACCATCATATTATCCTCTTTAATCTTAGATTCTAGAGGAGGGATTTCATATTCTCTCACATAGAAAGGTGTAAAATCTAGTGACCCCAAATCATCCTCTAAGTACTTCTTCAGGTGAAGGACTAGTTTTAGTGGGAGATGGTGTATGCATGTGGATTTAAAAAGGAATTGAAAAATTTAAAGGAGCTTGATTTCCTACTTCTGTTTGCAAACAAATTTGTAAGGTCTAATTATCACCTTCTACGGTATACATCTTGTTGTAAATGAATTTAAGGTTGCGATGAAGAGTCAAAGGGATTACTTGCATAAGATGAATCCAAGGTCTACCTAGAAGGTTATATGTGAGGGTATCAAACATGAAAGGGATAGGTGTAAGTAAAATGATGCAACCTACTGTAATAGGAAATTTAATTGTACCTAACGATTGTTTACCAACATTATCAAGCCATGAGTAGAAAGAGAATCAAGTCGAAAAAGAGAGTTTATCCACTTTGATCTTATGCAACAAGTCGATGCTACACCTATTAAGACCTAAACTGTTATCAATAAAAGTTTGTCTTATTGCATTACCATAGATAAAGAGGATAATATTGGTTTCTAACTTCCAAAGAAGGTAACTCGTGTTGGGAAAACACAATATTTTCTTGGTTGTATGCATACATTTTAACAAGGTTGCTACATCATTAGGTATCACAAAATGTGGAACAAATATCTTCAGTAAAGTTTCTTGGAGCATTCCATCTTATGTAGGTGAAGTTTGAATTGACTCTCAAAGAGATATCTTGTTTGGAGTAGCATGAAGTTGTTCAAAAAGATCATTCTCCTTTCCAAGATGTTGGGTAAGATAGGGTGATAGAGGAAGCATTGGTCGAGAAGTAGGAAGAGAAGAAGGGAGAAATTGCACATAATTGAGTGGCTTATTGGTTCTTGTATTATAAGTGTGATAAACTACATCATAGCTATGTTGTTGATTCGTCTTATCTCTTTGGGTGATTGTTTTTGAAAAATGTAAGATGGAATTGGGACTCTTAACACCATTAACAACAACCACATGTTTGTTTTGAATTTGAGGGACATTAAGGTGAAGATGCACAACAATCTTGCGCTTCTCTGGTTCATTTTTATAAACAATCACATGTGTCATGTTGATCAATCTTTGGCATAGGGTCGGTTTAGGAGACGTAGAGGATGAATCAATAGAGATGAATCATCAAGGGATTCATCTAACATGTCCAAGTCAACTACTAAATGACTTATTAAAGGCACACAAATCTTGTAAAAAGATATCTAACATGGTTAGATGGGGATTGGTTTTTGTTTTGGAAATTTTGATTTTGTAATCTAAGAAAATAAGAAATTGCTCTAACTAATGTAAATAAATGATGTAATTTAATGAACTAAAGCATTCAAAGTGAAAATATAATATAAACATAAACAATGAAAGACACAACAATTCATGTAAAAATGGTTTTTTTTTTTTTGCATTTTTTTGTAGTTAAAATGAAGTGCAAAAGGCATTGGGTTCACCAAAATGTTTAGTGATGAAAAAGGGATGGACTTTTCTAGCTATCAATTTAACTACGACCAAACCTTCTTTCATTAAACATTGGAATACAAGCCATAAAAATGGGTATTTATGCGTGACTAACTCTTTACCAAGAGAGTTAAGCTATCCTCAGGCTTTATTCCTTTGTCGCTTCTAAGATTATTTGATTGATGTAAATATGAACTAATTAGGTCCTAAAAACATGATAAATGAACATGAAAATTGATAAAATAGTTTGATAGAGAAACTAGAAGGTACAAAATAGTATAGAACTAGGAACAAAACTCAAAAATGCATGTGGTAGAAAATAGAGCTAAAACTCACTGGACACTAACATTAGGAACCTTTGTCCTAGTAGGTGTCTTGGTTCAAGAGTTAGATCTAATATTAGGACCTCCCAAACTATCTTCCCTTAGACTTCCAAGTCAAATTGATTGGACTATGGTGCTAGGTGCCTTAGTCCAAGAGGATACTAATTGCCATAGTCCAAGTGAAATTTTGGTGAATTTTTCTTTGTTAACTTTGTCTTTGTCTGCATTGTACTCTTATACTTGCAATCTGGGTCTGAACTTATTTTTGAATTCACAAACATACCAGAGAGGAAAAATAGTATTGTGTCTATATAGAGCTTGCTTTGGTCAAGCCCCCCTATTTTGGTGATTTATACCTTCATAGATAGCCAAGTTGAAATATGAAAATAATAGTGTGTGCTTTGAGCCTTTAATATGTCTAAGATTGTGGTGAGCATAAATGCATAAACATAAATATAATCTCCATTCAAGTGTGTTAGAGTGAATCATAGATGAGACAATCAAAGGTGGTGCACATATCAAATTAAGAATACATGAATCACATGAATGGAAATAGATTACTGATAAAACTCAGATCTAAAGCTAAATTGTAGAAAATTTAAGAATGACATGAAATCATACCAAACTCGTTTGGGAGAGGCACACACCAATTATAAGCCAATGTATCTCTATCATCCTGCAGCTTATCCTGAAGCTTCTATCATGATGAACAATGGTTGATGAAGACTTGATGTTTCTAATCATTTATCAAATTTGCAAATCTATAGACTCATATTAGACAATAATCTTGCATTACAAGGATATCATAAAAGTGCATATAGTCTATATCCAAATGAGGAAATTAACTTTCTTATATATGAGTTACAAGCTTAATTTGATATAAAAGGTCAACTTATAATGATTATTTAAGCAAACTAAGACCAAATCTAGCAATATTAAAGCAAACAAATTTCTCTCCCAAAATTTATGCCAAAAAGCATTGAACTATGTTGTAGTTAAAATATACTCCCAAAACAAAGCCCCACTTTTGTAGGAAGAGAAATAATAGGGCCCTAATTTTGGATCTATAAATGTTTTTGGAATAATAACATTTAGGGGAATAAAGTGTGTTGAAATTTTAAATTAGGGCAGGACCCCTTTTTTTGAGTCAAGGGTAGTTAAAGCTCGAAATGGAATGAGTGCTAGGAGAGTGTGAAATTGGACTCATAATTAAAGGAGTACACTTTACAACACTATAATTACCAAGGAATTGGAAGGTGATGAACCATGAAAAATTCAAGTGAGGAATAATATTCATCTTGCTATCCCTAAACATTCTAAATCTTGGAAAGTTTTTTCATTTTTGATCTTCTCATTAGATAATACCTCCTATAGGGTCCTTTGTGTTTAATACTCTTTGGAAAGCATGAAAACCTATTAAGAACATAGTCATTAATTTCTAGCTCATTAGAAATAAAAATAGACATGTGCTTTCTCACTAGTCCATATGGCGGAGCTTGGATCATAAAGGTACACCCCTCGTATTATTGCAAGGGTGCTCTACTATTGGTCGTAGAGAGGGATCCCATGCTTTAATGAAATTAATGGTCAACTAAAATCATGAGCCTCTTGGAGCCATGAACATTTTTTACCTCCATCAAATTGGAGGACGTACTTGATCTCAAGGGAGGCTTGTAAGATGTTGCATATTCCCACTATATGTATACATGATATTGATATTATAAGGAATTTAGTGGGACTAATGACATACCTCTTTATAATGTGAAAATAAAGATAGTTTATAAATCTTTGTCCAATACTAACTCCATTACAACATTTGTTAATATATATTAGAATCTAAAGTTAGAGGATGTAATGAAATAAATTAATAGGAATGCAAGGGGAAATCACTAGGATGGATAATCTAACTAGGAGGCTTTCACATAAATTCTCTCACACACTAGAAGGAAAGATAATCCACTAAGCTCAAGTAGGCTCAAGCACTAAGAGGATGGAAGGATTTCTTTGCTATGGATTTGAAATTTGACTATGTAAAATATAAATTAAAAATGCAAGATGTAGGGAAAAATAGATTAAATTGAGCATACAAATATATTGTAGACAAAAAATTCAATTCCAACACTAGATGTAGAAATCCAAAACAAAGAATAACTCGTGATTCAAATTTTAGTTTGAAATGGTGGGAACAAGGTGACCTGGCCCTCGAGAGGCCTTGGGAGGCACCCCAATCTTGGTAAAATTTGATGAAATTTTATCCACCAATAACCTGTACATAGAAAATGGGAAATTTATTGGGAGAAAGGAGTTTGCCTTGGTCAAACCCTTGTTTAGGAATTAAAATTAAATTGAATTGAAATTGCATTAAAGGAATAACATGTTGTTGGCAGTAGAGGATTAAATGAAATGTTATACCTTCACAAGTATGGAATTATCATGAAGATTCTTGCAATGATGTCTTGAACTTAGATCTAGAATAGGAAGATCATGGACGCCTTCACAAATGCCTTGATATAGACTTCACTCTTGTCTTCCATGCTCGATGCTCGAATGGATGAATATCAATGTGAATTTACTCCTTGGATTGAATGCTTTATTGGATAGGAATGATATTTCATAGATTTATTGCCAAAATGAGGGAGGTAGCATTAATTTTATGCTTCCCCAATCCATTTTGGGGCTAAAAAATTGAAGAGGACCGACGAGGATTTGAATATCTTGCTAAAAATCCAAGAGCTTTCTCCAATTTAAATTTGGGTAACATTTGAGTGGAATGTGACACCTCCCAAGGTATGGGGTGACCTATTTTTCCTCATGCCTTGCGGGGCACCCCGTTTTAGGCAAAAAAATCCAAAAAATAAATTGGGAGCCAATTAGGAAATAAGAATTCCAAAAATACGAAAGAAATTGGGTTTAGATTCAAAATAAATACAAAAAGGCCACCCAATTTGAAATAGGGCCTATGTGTGCAAGACATGATAAATGATTGAAAAAATAAATGGGACACACCCATAATTAAGGGGCCCTCATAGAGATTCAAAAACATTGATATAATAAAGGGGTTGTATTTTAAATTAATTAATTAATTAAATTCAATTAGAGGATTTAATTTAAAGGGGAAAACCCATAATGAAAGGGAGCCTCTTATGTAAATAAAATTAATAAATGAAAATTATTTAAATATTAATTAATCAAATGCATAGGAAAAAGACCAATTGATGCATGGAAGCCTTGGACACTAAAATGGGGTGTAGTAAAGGACTAAAAATTTTCTACTTACAATTTAGGATGCTACATTTGGCCCCCACTTTAGAAGGAGTCTGGACCTACTACATACTCGTGATAAAGTGGACCAAAGAGTGGGAATGAGCCTCTTATCAAGGTTGAAGAGGCAAGGAACATACCAAGCCCCCAAATGACTTAGGTCCTTATCATTCTAAACCAAATACAAAAGAAACATCCATATGACAAGAGAAAAAGAACATGGCCAAACTATCCTAGTAAGGTAAAAATTACTACGACCATGAAAAAAGAGAGAGGGAGAGATGAAAAAATTGGAGTTGATGGTCTAGCAAGTTGTGTTATGCTAGTCAACCCATCCAATGATAACCAAGAAAAACATTGTATGTGATAGGCCAACATTGGGGTAAGGAATGAAATGAAATTTGATGTTTAATAATGAAATTCAATTTGGTCTATACATGTCAATCTGGGAATCGTAGACTTGTGAAAGGTGTCATGGCAATTTGCACAAGGGTTGTAGGTAGCAAGTTGAGGGGGGATGAAATGCAACTATGAAATTAAACCTATGGAAAATCAAAATGATCGTGATGATAGGAACAATCACTTCCTAGTGACAGGATCTTCACAGAAAGAAAATTCTAAAATAAAACAAATGAATTATTAACAAAACTTCTCATCAAATCAATAATACCGAAACTAATTTTAATGAACTATTACAAACAAAATTCAAATAACAAAACATTTTATCAAGATAAACTACTAAAATTTAAATTACACGATTACGAAAGTTTAAAAACTAAAAGCAAACAAAACACACAAATAAATGTCATTGTTCTTCACCATGGAGTGGGCCATTGCTCCATGGTTTGCAGGGTGAATATAACAAGAGCTTTCCTAAATATTTGTGATCAGAAGAGGTATTATTTTTATTATCAGGAAATAATATAGAATTTTGTGTATAATAATCTACTACACAAATTTGTGTACAATAATCTATATATATGAAATCTATCTCTTTGTAGCATATATCGTGCTTCTTATATATGTGCAGTCATATAGAAAATGTGTACATAAATATAATATTTACAACCAACATAACATTATAGAATAGTTCACGTAACACCTCTGCTACTAGCCATGAATTAAAAAATAGTTATGTTGTTACAACATAGGGAAATAAGAAACAAGTAGATTTTTGTTTCCACTAAATAGATAGAAAATGAGCCACATGTTCTCCTTAATTAGATCAATATTTATGATGTGACGATAGTTATTGGTAGACAATCTATCTTGTGCTAAAGTGGAATAAATGACTGAGGGTAGGATGTGTCTTCTTTTAATAGAAAATATTGAGGTTAGAATCAACATTTAAAACATCAACCAAACATTGATGTGTGCAACCATGTAAGCATATTCAATGCCTCTTGAATATGCCTTAGTCAATATCATTGGAAGACATGATGCTATGAATTGATGTGGCAAGTGTTCATGTAGCAACAATGAGTGACAAGAAGGTTCCTGTAAAGAAGGTGCCATGCAGTTTGTAAGAAGTTTGCATTCTTCTCCATGTTGAAAAATATATTTTCCAAGACTTGAAATAACAATACTTATTGGTAAATACAATCAATATTTAATTTTAATATTTTAATCTCAAAACTATGTTAAATACTTCTCTCTCTCTCTCTCTCTCTCTCTCTCTCTCTCTCTCTCTCTCTCTCTCTNTTTCTCTCTCTCTCTCTCTCTCTCTCTCTCTCTCTCTCTCTCTCTCTCTCTCTCTCTCTCTCTCTCTCTCTCTCTCTCTCTCTCTGTGTGTGTGTGTGTGTGTGTGTGTAACCATATGCAACATAAATGAAACAAAATGGTATGATATGGAATGGAAATGGAATGTTGGAATGGGTATGAACATGCATGAAATAGGTTAATGTATGATATAAAATGGGACACTAATATCTCTCATCACTATGTGAGGAAATCTGCACGAATAGGATTACCCCAAGGAAAGCATTGTATCAAAAGGAATCTACTAAATTATATGTAAGGGCATTATAAATAGTCTAGGAATATATTTAAAGAGAAATAGTGCAAAAGGATTTCCCAAAGTAAAGTGTTTTATCCAAAGGAATCTGCTAATAGGAGATTACAAAGAAAAGGGCAATGTTTTAAAAGTAACCTACAAAATTTTGATTGCAAAGTAGGATTTGGAGTGTGTACATAATGTGTAACAAAGAGAAGAGTGTATACCCCCACATTAAACCAATTGCATACACCTTAATGTGAGAAATATCATTAAGGTAGCATACATGCATCTGAAAGGAAAGCACGTTTCCATTATGACTTGCCTCTAGACAATCAAAAAATCAAGGGAAATAAACAAATGATAAAAAGAGAACAAAGGAATCTACTAACTTTGGGGTCAGTATGAATATGTGATGACTCATGTAAATAAAAATTAATTGTAATGAATTAAATTCATCCCCCATAGGTAGTAGAGCTACAAGCACAATGGAAGAAGAATACATAAGATATACAAACAAAAGTCTTTTTGAATCAATATTGTAGAGACCAAAAAGAATGATGGTTTTTATCGCTTTGCATTATTCCCAAAAAGACAAAACAAAGGCACATTTACAAAAATAGAAAATGTACAAAATATAGAAGAAACAAGGTATAAATTGTTAGGAATAACAGTCCACAAGACAACTGAGAGGGGGGGGGGGGGGAATCAGTTGTAGTATAGATTATTAAACTTTAAACTTTATAAACCAAATTTGCAAATGTNAAGGTATAAATTGTTAGGAATAACAGTCCACAAGACAACTGAGAGGGGGGGGGGGGTGAATCAGTTGTAGTATAGATTATTAAACTTTAAACTTTATAAACCAAATTTGCAAATGTAAATGATAACACAGTAAATGACAACACCATAAAAAAATATTTGTTGTCGAGGAAACCCTGTTAAAGGTAAAACCCCGGTGGGAATTAACACCCACAAATAATGTACTGAGAGTATAGTATCCCTGTTAAAAGATATTAGCCCTGTTAGGAGCTTGTTTACAACATTACAGTACACAATCCCTGTTAGGAGACAAACCCTATTAGGAGTCAAAGAAAATAGTAGGCTCACTGCCCAAAGAATATTAAAGCCACCCTCAAGGATTTACAATTTGAATCAAGTGTATAAAGAAAATACACAATCCAATGAACTGTTTGATAGAAACTGTCTTTGCTTGGTCAGTTCCAATGAATTATCAACTCTACTTTGTATCCAGCAGTCAACAAGGTTTGCAACTTACACACATCTCTGTCCTTGTTCTTTATCACATCTTCTCCACAAGAAAATATCATTCATATATACCCTCTTACAATAATACATTAGGTCGGCCAGTTAAGCTTTCCTAATACACAAATAATTAATTAGGTCGGCCAATTAAGGATTTCCAATACAAAAATAATTATTTGACCCCTTTCTAAGATACACACGGTACCTATATCAAGTAAAAATTAACTATAATCCATTACATATACTTCTAGATCCAAAATCCATGCTCATAATTAATTTTACACGCTACATGTCTGAAGTCGGCCAACAAATAGGTCTCCTCCAGAATACATGCCACAACTGATGTCACCAGTATCCAAATAACAATCAAACTCAACCCATTATTATATCATATGTTGGCTGTCCACCATTAAGGTCACATAATCTGAAATATCTTCACCAGAAAGATATACTCGAAACACAGAGACCTGCTCTGTCTAGAATCACAGTTATAGTCCAGAAAACTAGTCTTCACCAAATCAACTGTAACATCCACAGTATGCAACATAAACCCAAGTGACCTTAGGAATAAGGTAAGCACACATACTTCTACATAAATCCAACTTTGATTGTTCTGAATAGTCTGTATAGTGTTCGTACACTTCTTCCAGTCAAGTAGCTAGTCTGTCTTCTCTACAGAAATATATGTTGACAACAGTGACAAAACATGAATATCAATAGCATGATCAGTAACCAAAACTGATATCATCCAAAAATCTCCCCCTTTGGCATTGATGGAAACATATGGGAAAATCCATATGCATCAACCCAAAAGTACTCTGTCTCAATACAATCTTCTCAATATCCTCAACACAAATCTCCCCAAAATAGTAGGGATTTTCACAGAGATTCCTTCCCCCTTTGGCAACAATGGAAAAGGGTGACATAACTCATCTGTAGTCTCTTGTAAGATGTATCTTTTTCAAATATTCATGTCCAATTAGCTAGGTGCAAGATCACCCAAATGTACTCTATAGTATTCTCACGTGATCACTCCCCCTAAGGAGTAGATCCATACATCAAGTCTAGAGAATGATATAGCTCTGAGATTCATTGGACTGATGCACATCTGCACCATTTTAGTTATCACTGGGAGGGGCCATCACCCCAAGCATGCCTCTGAGATATTCAAAAGCATCTTTTGGCAAAGGTTTAGTAAATATATATGCTATCTGTTCCTTTGTGCTAATATACTCCAGTTTAATCTCTTTATCTGCTACCTTCTCCCTCAAGAAATGATACTTAATAGAAATATGTTTAGTCTTTGAATGCATTACATGATTCTTTGACATATTCACTGTGCTGGTGTTATCACATTGGATAATCACTGGTTCTTTGAAAATTATTCCAATGTCCTTCAACATTTGTTTCATCCAAATGACTTGTGTACAGTTTATTGCAGCAGTAACATACTATGACTCAAAAGTACATTGAGCAATACAGTTCCACTTCTTGCTCAACCAAGAAACCAACCTTTTCCCAAGGAAAAATACACCACCACTTGTACTCTTCCTATCATCCACATTACCTTCCCAATCAACACCAGTAAAAGCCTGTAATGTAAAATCATCAGATTTTTCATACCACAATCCATATTCTACTATCCCTTTCAAATATCTGAAAATTCTCTTTATAGTAGCAAAGTGTGTCTCTTTAGGATTTTCCTGATATCTAGCCACAATTCCAACTGCATTGGTAATATCTGGTCTAGTGTGTGTTAGATATTTTAGACCTCCAATCATTGATCTATACTTAGTCTGAACAACACTTTCAGCCTCATCACTATTAGCCAGTTTGTTTCTTGTCACCATAGGTGTTCCAACAGGCTTACAATATTCCATTCCAAATTTCTTCAATGTTTCCTTAAGATACTTGGTCTGAGATATAAAAATGCCATTCTTACTCTGATTAATCTGCAAACCAAGAAAAAATTTCATCTCACCAATCATTGACATTTCAAACTCATTCTCCATTTCTTTAGCAAACTTCTTACTCATTTTATCATTTCCTCCAAAAATGATATCATCAACAAAAACTTCTA
>MU223473.1:725484-742970 GCA_018584345.1 Thuja plicata
ATATATATATATATGAAGAATTTTTGTAAAGTGAAGAAATAGATGAGCGAATGTATATGTGTGTGTAGGAATGCAAATGACATATGTGAGAGAAGAGGTTGACATAGATCATTGAAGAACTATGACTGGAACTGTCTAAGCATTGAAGATGCTTTTTTTGTTCATTACTGAGAACACTTTGTAACATAAGTTTTTTTGTAAGAGCTGTAAGCTCATTTGGCCCCAAACAAGGTGTTTTATACCTTTAACAGGGTTTCTATTTCTTTAACAAGGAAATGTACTATGTAATATTCAGCTCCTAATAGGGCTAGGTCTCCTAACAGGGACATTATACTTTAGTGCATGCTTGTAGGTAGCATCCCCACTAGGTTTTACCCTTGGCCAAAGTTTCCTCAACAAAAGATAATGGTGTTATGAGTTATGTGTTATTTGTTTATGTTCTTTTCATTTCAGTAAGCTTATGGTTTATTTGAAATTGGTTTACGTTTAATTTAAAGTGATGTAATACTAATTCAACCCCCTCTTAGTATTAATTAATCCTAACATGGTAGTCGTTTCTATATTCTGAAAGATGATCAAAGTGGTAAATTTGATTCAAAAAGTGATGAAGGAATATTTCTTGGATATTCTACTAAGAGTAAAGCTTACAAATGTTTGAACAAGACATCTAACAAAATCATTGAAAGTGCAAATGTAAAAGTTGATGAATTTGCTGAGCAAAATGATGAGGACAACATGAAAGAACTAGAATATTATAGTAGATTTGTCTAAATAGAAGAACCTGATACTATACCAACACAGATGCCTAACGTTACGGTGCAACAAGGTAATGTCACCGGGCAATAGGTAGCAAAGACCAGGTATCGGGAAAATACCGAAACTAAAGATCATGAACAAGAACAATGAACCTACAGGGAAAGACAAAGAAGAAGAAAGAACTGAACCTAAACTTTCTAGATATGTGAGAAGACATCATCCATAGAATCAGATTATTGGAGATAAAAGAGAAGACATGATGAAAAGAAGTAAGTTAAGAGATAACAGTTGTTTAATTTGTGAATTTAAGCCTAAGAATGTTAGAGATGCATTAGAAAATGAAGAATGGATTAATGCTATGAATGAGGAAATTGAACAAATACAAGTAAATAATACATGGACATTGGTACCGAGACTGAGTGATAAAAATGTCATTGGCACCAAATGGATATTCAGAAACAAATTGAATGGAAATGGGGATGTAACTAGAAATAAAGCTAGACTAGTTGGCAAAGGGTATGCACAAGAAAAAGGAATTTACTATTGAGAAAAATTTTCACCCATTGCTAGACTTGAAGGAGTAAGAATACTACTTGCATACACTGCATATAAAGGATTCAAAGTATATCAGATGGGTGTTAATTCAACATTTTTGAATGGAATACTGAAAGAAGAGGTATACATTGAACAACATGAAGGATTTGTTGATCCTGATCATAAAAACATGGTATGTAAGTTACATAAAGATTTATATGGACTAAGACAAGCATCGAGAGCATGGTATGAAAGATTGCATTCTTATCTTATAAGTATTGGTTTTATTAGAACAAGTGACAACAACAATTTGTATTTAAAAGGAGGAAATTATGATAAGACCCTTATTTCTGAAATATTTGTTGATGATATTATATTTGGAGGTAATGATAACCTATGCACTTCATTTTCTAATGAAATGAGGAAAGAATTTGAAATGTCGATGTTTGGTGAGATCAATTTTTTTCTTGGATTGCAAATTTTACAAAAGATTGCAGGTATCTACATTACTCATGCAAAATGCATCAAGGAAGTACTAAAGACATTCAAAATGGAAGAATCAAAACCAGTCGGAACACCTATGGTGACAAGATGCAAATTGACAAAAGAAGAAAAGACACCTAAGGTAAATCAGACTTTGTATAGATCTATGATTGGTAAATTGATGTATGTTGTACACACTAGACCCGACATAGCACACACAGTTGGAATAGTTTCAAGATTTTCTGCTAATCCTAGAGAATCACATATGACTGTTGTGAAAAGAATTTTTAGATACTTGAAGAATACTGAGGATTATGGCCTTTGGTACAAAAGAGAAGGAAATTTTGAACTGAAAGTTTATACTGACACTGATTGGGCTGGGAACATTGATGATAGAAAGAGCACTACTGGTGGAGCATTCTTTATTGGAGAAAGATTAGTTACTTGGGTAAGCAAGAAGCAAGGATGCATATATCAGTCAACTACAGAAGCAGAGTATGTTGCTGCTGCTATTGCAAATTGTTTGAACATAGCATGGATAAAACAACTATTGAAAGGAATGAATGAAGAGATCACTGACCCAGTGATAATTTAATTTGATAATACAAGTTCTATAAATATTTCAAAGAATCTTGTGATGCATGCAAAGACAAAGCATGTATCCATCAAATATCACCACTTGAGGGAACAAGTACAAGATAAACAAGTAATAATGGAATATGTACAATCAAAAGAATAACTTGCAGACATATTCACAAAACCCTTATCGAAGGATACATTTGAGTACTTGAAAGGAAGACTTGGGGTTCATCCCTTGTCTATTGATAACTAAGATGAGTAGGAGGTTGCATCAACCTACATGAAATCAGAATATCAGACATGTTGATGTAAAATATGAACTGGATTGACACAAACCTATTAGTACACTGAAAGGTACCTATACTACTGCATGGAACAACATAGATATTTTATTTGGCTACTGAAGAGCTGAATATATTTTTTTCCTTTTGGCATTGTTGTCAAAGCGAGAGAAATTCATGAAATATAAAAGATGAAATATCTATCCATCCAAGGGAGAAAAGAGAAAGGGAGAGGCATATCTAATCTACAGAGAGATTCAAGAACATAAAATTCAAAACTACAGGGAGAGTCTGCATGGTGAGTTTTTAATACTGAACTAATTTTTATAGTCAAGCTAAGGAGAGCCACAAAATTGTTATAGTTGTAGAACAATTGTTTGGTATTTATTGTATGGCATATTTTTATATTGCATATTTCATATTATGTTGTGATCAATGCCAAAGGGAGAGATTGATGAACTACAACTGATTGTATGTTTGAAGTCATTTGTTGATATTCAATCGTGTTGCAGATGTGATGATAAATATTATAAGTTATGTATTTTCATTGATGTCAACTTATTTGAGTATTATTATGGTGGAAAACATTTGCTATGTATTGAAGATGAGGAACAAACAAAGTTTATGTGGTCATAAATTGATGAGTTCTGTATACATTGAGAGACAATGGACACTAAGTAAAACACAATGTAAACCGAGCACAGTGATAACCAAGCAAGGGATCGCCGACACAATAAGGTATTGACCGAGCAATTAATTCAAATTAAGGCTGACTAGAATGATGAACTGACAATTGATGATTTTGAGGTAAAAGATAAAGCTTTTTATTTTGATCAAACGACTATGAAAATTCAATGAAGATCAGACGACAAAGATTGAAACGTGTTTTTAACACAATTGCCGAGGAAGGATCAAGTGGGAAAATTAATGATGGAGATTAAGCAAAAAAATATGAAGGATGTAAATTAAATGAGACATGATGTCTATATAATAGACAAGAGATTCATTATGAAAATACATGCGAGCACAAATACTGAAGTGCACATGCAAATTTTATGCATGACTGATCAAACTTGTTAAAGATAGAACCAAGCATTTTTTTGTAGACATCACCGAGCAAACAGAGGAAAGAGCATTACCGAGCAGAATAGAGTATGGTAAATCAGATGAACTAAAGTGAACAAATTGATCATGGGTATTGTGTACTTAGCATAGATATGAAAATATGCAAAAAAGAGTTGTATTTGAATCAAATCATTACTGTATCAATTTAACCATTGTTACAAATAAATCTCTTAACCGAGTAGGATAGTGAAAGTATTTAATATAACATTCAAAGAATGTTGAGTATTTTCTTGTTGACCCCATAGTGAATGCATGGTCAAGAGAGAACTATTAGTTTTAAATCCTCTAACCAGGTCACATTTAACAGTGTGCATTGTAACCTCTGACAGGGTTGGCTCTTCACCAAGCTCACTTCAGAAGAGTGAAAATATTTTGGGTTACCGGTCCTAGGTGGTTTTTCCCTTAGCAGGGTTTCCACATTAAAAATCTATGTGTCAATGTGCATGAATGATTGGGTTTGTTATTTTACTTTAAAGTTTATTTTATTGACATAGATCGGTAATCACAATATTAATTTACTGACATTCGGTAAACACTATTTACTAAAGTTTGAGATACATAATACATTTCATCGAGCTGATTTATATGATTGAATTTGTTTTGATATACATTTGGAGGAATTCGGGACTATAGGATAATTGCTGAGGAAACTGAGTCTAACTGATTCACCCCCATTCTCAGTTATTATAACACTTTACTAGGTTGAGATATGGAGGATTTTGACCGCTTATAGGATATAGGAGGTAATGAAGAAGCAGATATAGGAGGAATATAAGGTGTAGGAAGGAGTTTGGGTCTAGGACAAGGAGATGGGACATCCTTAGGATTTATCAATTTGGAAATTGTTTCATGCTTGTATTTTTTATAATATAGCAAGAAAATATCTTGGTGAGGTTGCGTAGGTTGATGCGTGTTAGGTCAAAATAAGTCAAGGTCAAAGTTTTCACGACTTTCTAAAGGTTAATAGAGACTATGATTGATCAATATAATTTTTCCATTATGGGAAAAATTAAGGCACTTATGGATATGAGAAGTAATATATTTCATGGAAGTGAACCTAGGAATCCCAAGTCTCACTTGGAATTGATCAAAAGTTGGGATGACCACAAAGGTGACATCTAGTCTCTTTTTACCAACTTCAATGGAAGGACAATGGAACTATGGGTAAGACAAGAAAAGCAATTCAAAGTCTTAATCATCACATCGGATTTTTCATATAATCATTTATGAAATTGTGTTATGAAAATATGTTCCTTAGTTATAACATTAACCATGCAAGTAGGATCAATGGGCACTCCTCGAGAAAACTGACCACCAATTTTTGTTGAAATATAAAGAGGACCATCAGGAGCTTTAATAGTAATATTAGGATCAAACATAATGAAAGGATCATGTTTAGACTTGGGTTTAGGTTTAGGTTTGGATTGGTACATATGATTAACAACATTTTTGGCTGCACTATACATTGAATTATGATTTATGTATCTAGATTAACTAGTCAAAACAATGCCAGTGGAAGAAGGAAATGAATTGGTTTTCTCAATGGTATTGGTTGTATGAGAAGGAAAAGTATTGGTATAGATTTGAAAGTTTTGGTTGGGAGGTGAAATAGATTTGATTCCATTATAATTGACACCATCAATGATTATGGTATTAGAATCCGTGAGGTATCGGATAACACACTTCGAACAATAACACATCTCAGTATCATGGCCAAACTGACAATGCTATTGGAAAAAGAATTTGGGATCATTGAAAGCCAGAAATTGTTTGGAAGGTTTTATTGGTTTGATGGGAGGAATTTTCAAAAATTAGGTTTAATACACTTTAACATAACATTATGAAAATATTTAGAAAGAGTTGTGAAATTGCAAGATGGTTTGAAAATAAATGACAAAGAAGCCGCACATGATACAACCACCACTTGTGCATCAATATTTTTGCAATAATTTTTTATATCGATAAAATATTTGTTGGGATTTTGGAACTTTTGGGAAGATTTCTTAGAGGAATAACTCTTATCAACTAGATCCATTGGAGTGAATGACTCGAATTGGCTCACTTGAACCTAATAATTATGAAGTACTGCACACAATTCGGTAAAAAATGTAAGCTCAGCAAACAATAACTTATCTTTAATATCTTTTTGAAAATTAGAAACAAAAATACATTGTGCATATATATCAGGCACATGATAAGAAATTTGAGCATGCAAATGTTTCAATCTACTAATAAAATCAGCCACTTTACACCTTTCTTAAAGTGAGTCAAATAATTCAAAGAAATTTGAGGACCAATATTATTTTGAAATTGTTGAATGAAAGCATTAGAAAGTTTTCTAAATAAATCAATAGAATTATGAGCCAAATAAAAAAACCATTATAGGGCCTTATCTCTTAATGTCCTAGTAAACAATTTAGCCATAAGTCTATGATCGTGAGAGAAGTCACTACAAAAGGTTTGAAATGTCTTAACATGAGTCAAGGGATAACCTTTTCCATTATAGGTTTCCAAGGTAGGTATTTCCATGTATTGAGGGATAATGATACAAATGAAATCATAGGATAATGGGCTAGCTATATCACGAGTAGGGATGTTATATTTGGATTCGGTGATGAAAGAAAATAGTTGTTGTAAGGATGTAACATTTTGAGCAAGTTTGTTAATGGTTTATTAGGTGGATATGTTGGTATTGGACATGTGTGATAATGAAGGATGCAGAATGTTATAGGAATGGATAGAGGTGGGACATTATGGTATGTAAGTATAAATCATGGTTGAGAAATACATGGAACACTCACAAGAGGAGGTATGTTAGGATCAGGTAATCCTCCAAGACTAACATGTTAGAGTCATAAGTTAATTCACTTATTAATTAAATCATTCTGATTTAATTATTAAAGTCACTTATTATCTCTAGTTCACTTAAGCTAAACTTTAGACATATAATAATTAATTATTATCATGGAACCTAGGTTTCTCCCCCTTTTAGGGTTTTTTTCACCATTTATAAGGTTTGATCTCTTTGTATTTGTTAATTAATTCTAATTGATCTTGAATCATCTTGTATTCTCTATTTTTATTATTGAATCAATTGAGGATGTTTCCTCTTTCACAAATCTATTGTTTCTGGCCTCCATAACTTTTGCTTCTCTCTTACTTTAACAGGTTTTCATGCAGGTGATTCTTGGGAGCTGTAGGGTTGAGTTTTCATGAGCTACAAGATGGTATCATAGCTCCAAATCTTCATGCCCCTGTTCTCTTTATGAGATATTTTCCCTTGTTCTTTAGATTTATGTTTTCAAGAGGTTTTTTGTTTCAGGTTTTTGTGGATCTGGGGGGAATTTTGTTTGGAGCACTTTGGGCTCAAACGAACCTCACGGTTGCGCTCAAAAGGCCAAAAAACCCCTATTTTTATATAAGGCATGTACAATTTAGACATAGTTGTATTTTGAGGCAAATTTCTTTTGCATGTATGACCCTATTCTGGGCACATTTTTTGAGGTGATGAAAAAGTAATTTTTTTTCTTGGTAAATCTGACAATTTTGGCCAAATTTAGCAGTCTTGCCAAATTTGGAGGCATCTCTAGATTTAGTGGAGCTCCGCCAGATTTAGCAGAGGTTTCTTGGATTTTTTCTTGTTTTGGAGCCCTCTTCGATTTTTTGCTCGTATCTTGAGAAAATAGAGGCATTTTTTGGCCAAAGGAGATATCATCAAAAATCTAGTTCTGAGCACGATAAGATTTTCCAGGTTTGGTTTTCTGATTTTTCTATCTTGCAGAGGTTTTAGCCAATCAAAGTCAGGGTTCCTATTTGCATTCTAGGAGCCATATCTTTCTTATCTAGACTTCATTTTATGACTTTCGCACATCATTGGAAATCTGGTTATTTTCTCCTTCTTCTTGTATAGGTCTCATTTCTAGAATCTGCTCTAGGTAGATTTTATTCAAGTTTTTTCTTTTTTGCAATCCGGTGATTATCTTGGATGTTTCAGGTCCTAGAATTATTTTCCTTGCATGGGATGACTCCCTTTTAGTTGTTATTCATGTTTATATATATTTCTTGTCATTCTTGAGTATTGTAGACATCTATTTCTATAGATTTTCTTGTTTGCAAACACACTGGGATAAAGTGCCATCTGATGCATACTTAGGATTTTGGACATTTTTGTGTCTGTTCGTACTCACACTACATTATAAAGTGCCATGGGGGGGGGGGGGGATNTTCGTACTCACACTACATTATAAAGTGCCATGGGGGGGGGGGGTGATTTAATCTTTTCAAGTGAGTGTTCCTTCCAAAACATTAGCCTCATGATGTGTGTCAAGAGAGTGTTTCCTCCACGACACCATCCTTTATATGTGCTTGTACTTTCTATTGCACTTTCTATGTTCTTGGTTCTTCATCATGCAGTTATCTTGGTAGTCTAGTTCAATGTATTTTTCACGCCTCTCCCTGCTCAACATTATGGGGGAGGGGGGTATCTCCTATTGGTTCTAATGCTTCCTTAGTTTGATGTAGTGATCTATGTATTCAATATTTGTTCCTATGTACTAGGTAGATGCAGTGGCTAGGTACCTATGCATTTCGGTGAGATGGATCATTTACCATATGGAAACTCTTTCCTTCCATCTTTGATTGATCATCTCTTCATACATTGTTTACATTATTATCTACCTGATCATGTTTTATTATAGTGCAGGTTCCAACAATTATTCTTCGACAGTGTTTGCAGCTTCATGCTTCATTGATGTTCTTCATGTTCTTTCTTTGTTCCTATCTTCTGGGACATTCTCTTGTTTGGAGGCTTCTTCATTCCTTCACTAGTCTTCATCTCTTTTTAGAGAGGGGTTTTTCCCACTAGGTTTTCTCCTTTTCTCCTCTTTATAGATATTTTTTGTACTTGGGTACCTGATGAGGCCATGTTGCCAGGACCCATTTCCTGCTTTAAGTAGTTGTTTATAGGTTTTCAGATTCTCCCTAAGTATATCTTAAGGGGGGTGTTAGAGTAATAAGTTAATTCACTTATTATTTAAATCATTTTGATTTAATTATTAAAGTCACTTATCATCTCTAGTTCACTTAAGCTAAACTTTAAGCATATAATAATTAATTCTTTATTAATTATTATCTTGCAACCTAGGTTTCTCCCCTTTTTAGGTTTTGATCACCTTTTATAAGGTTTGATCTCTTTGTATTTGTTAATTAATTCTGATTGATCTTGAATCATCTTGTATTCCATATTTTTATTATTGAATCAATTGAGGATGTTTCCTGTTTCACAGATCTGTTGTTTCTGGCCTCCATAGCTTTTACTTCTCTCTTTTTGTGATAGGTTTTCATGCAAGTGATTCTTGGGAGCTGTAGAGTTGAGTTTTCATAAACTACAATATATCATGTGTATGATTGATGTTTTGAATATATGTAGCCATGATAGATGGAGTATGGGTAGGAATATTAGGTAAAAATGTCGGAATGAAATTATCAATATTAGGATTAGAATGATTAAGAGTTTTGGCACAAATTTTTGTTGACTTGATATTTTATCAATAAGATGGGATATTCCACACAATAAATCAAAAATATTTTTATCATTTTGAATCAAACTCATCAATCCTCCTAATTAAGGGATTTCCTCACGATTAGAATGTTCTTGAAATGGAAAATTTTCAAGCTTTTCAAAATCATGAGAAAGCTTTTGCACTTAGGAAGGAGACACTCTTGTTAACAATTCATCCTCATCACGAAAAGAATGGGAAGAGGGACTCTCAACAATATTAGGTATGACATTGGTAGACATAGAGATATCATCTACAATTCCTATTAAAGACATTAGAGGACTTAGGATCAAAACCATTAAAGGAACCCACAAGTCTACAACTCCTCACATGTATGTTATAAGTAGGACTCAAGGTTATGAAACTCATACACAAAGCACTATAAAGGGGAAATGTCTAATAGTGAAAGTTACTATTGAATTTATTATTTAAACATTGAATGATCATACATTAGGTTGATACAAAACAAGAACCACTATTAAAAAGTTAATACATGTTTGCATGCATAACCTAATGCATGTAAATGGAATCATCAAACAACAGAGACAATGTTTCTAAATGCATGAAATGTAACATACAAATTATACCTAAACACCAAATCAGAATGGAAACGTAAGTACATCGGGCTCACCAAAATGTGATGAAAGAAAATAGGAATGAAAGGGGAAATTAGTAGGATTGATATTCAAACTAGGAGGCTTGCATCTAAATTTCACTCACACAATGGAAGGAATAAAGATACACTAGGCTCAAGGAGGCTCAAGCACTAAGAGGATGCAAGGAATCATTTTCTAAGGAGTTGAAAGTTCACCATGTAAAATAGAAATTGATAATGCAAGATGTAGAAAAAACTAGGATAAATTGAGCATACAGACATATTGTAGACAATAAACTCAATTCTGACACCGGGTGCTAGCAAGAAGTTGAGTCCATTTTTTGGCCAAAAAGTGGAACAATTTTTCCCATTTTTCAAATTTGTCCAATTTGACCTAAATATTTGAAGCACTTAGAGATTAATCTAAAAAAGTCACTAATGGAAATTGTACTACTTGAATTCTACTTTCCAAATATGTAATTTATTTGAATACTTGGATGATACAATTCCATTTTTAACAGGTGTTATTGAAAACCATATTTTAAAAGTCACCTTTTTAGTACCATACTATGCCCATGTAGGAAAAACATAATTTGACCCAAATGAAACTATTTCTTTAAATCCTTTTTGGAAATGGTATGTAACACAATCAAGATTGATGATAATTTTTTTTTGTATTTTTTATTCAATAAATTTTTTTATTAATTTTTTATTGTGCATAATTGTTGCTTTTAAAACCTATCATGTACGACAAGCATAAATTGACCTAAACTTATCATTTTTTAATTTTTTTTAAAAAATTGTATATAATTATCTTTAGTTTGATTTCATAAAATTTTTTCCAAGAAACCTACAAATAAAAAAGTTATTAAAATAAGAAGAAAGCCTGTTATCTTAAGCTTTTGCACCTATTTCAGTAGAAATTGATTCAAAAATAGAAAAAAAATTGTCAAATTTTTTAAAAATTAAATATTTGGAATCTACACAGTCTCATATATAATGGTTTTTTTTCGTCAAAGTATTCTACAGAAAATGCATTCCGATAGTTGGCCAAAGTGTGTATTTTATCTGCATATTGAGATGACCTCCAAGTTTCAGGTCAAACCAGATCCAAGGCTAGGGTTGGTTTACCAATCCTTTTCCCAAAGCTAAACCCAAATAAATTCCCATGGGAAGATTTCAAAATTTATGGAATGGGGTCGCATTCCATAAACGTGACCCCATTTCAAAATTCAAATTTATAACGTATAGAAAATCAGAATGGGGTCACATTTGGTAAATGAGACTGCGTTCCATTTTTCTATAAAAAATGGAACGAGGTCACATTTTATAAATGGGGTGTTGGTCTCCAAAATAGCAGATTGGAAATCCTATGAGCTTTCCAACTCAATTATGGGATTCTCCAATTTTCTTGGCCAACTAACATGAATTGTCAATGATAATCCAATTCCTCTGCACTTTAGGCTTTGCAGAACCAAGGTGGGTAAACCTATACCTTAACCAGACTTCCTGGCTTAGGGATTTTTATAGCAGATAATGTGTAGAACTAGATGATCTCTTCAAGGTGGAAAATCACTTCCTTGAATTAGATCTAATTGTGAAGATCACAACTATAGAATAATTGTATGTTTTGAGAATGCTTCAAAATGAAAACTTGTAAGAATGCTTTGATAAACTGTTATTTGAAATAATGATTTACATGAAATGAATGATGAATATAGTATTTAGAAATAAAACCTTAAACTCAAAACTAAATGCCTATTTTCCAATAACAAATGAGATCAATGCCTATTCCAACTTGGGCAATTAAGTCAATCCAAATCAAGTCCTATGTATAACCTTGTAAGATAGTACATGTTCCAATACCATTAAATATTCAAATGCTATCAATGCAAATAAATTAAGCCTAATTATATCCTTGCTAGTCCAATTGAATTTAACTTCCTTGGCTAGAAGGCCAATTGAACAAGTAGGAAACACAACCTTTTCACTGACTCCTTGATAATCAAACATGGATATGAGACTAAAAAATCTTTACACGAGAATTGCAAGAATAGTAATTGATCTTCTCAATTATTACAAGGGAGT
Source organism: Thuja plicata (assembly GCA_018584345.1). Taxonomy (NCBI): domain Eukaryota; kingdom Viridiplantae; phylum Streptophyta; class Pinopsida; order Cupressales; family Cupressaceae; genus Thuja; species Thuja plicata. The sequence goes on from MU223473.1 coordinate 737,484, forward strand.
AACTTGAAACAAATCTAACTTTCTTACCACAAATGAGACAGAAAACAAAGATCCTTTATTGATTTTGAAAATAGTACAAATGATTTCATGTTTGCAGTTGTTGAATCTATCCTCTAATAAAAAATATGTAAAGTAAAAATAATGTCATAATAATGTCCTTATCACATGGTCTTGGAATCCCTATTTATATAAAATCCAAGGGATACATACAAGCTTCATACCAATGCGCTCTTTCCTAACTAAAACCTAATCCTAAATCAACAACTGAAATAGAGAAATTACAAGAGAAAATAATCCAATCTGCTTGAAAAATAGTTTGTAGCCGTTGAAATTCATAAATCTAGAAGTTGAATCATTTTAAAAGAAACACCCATGCTTTATTTCCCTTTTATATTCAGTTTAAATCCTACACTTCCATTTTTCACCTTCTGGTTTCTCCGCGCTCTATTCTTACAATGGCTTTGTTTCACCTTTGGTTAACCTTTGAACTACTAAAACACCATCATTTAGCATATGTTCAAATTGATGGTCGTGATGCACCTTGTCAGATAAAGCAGTGAGCTCGTTAAAACTATTCCTCTGATGGATATCTATGGCTCTTGTGATCCCACTGAAATTAATGATCATTTAATTTTAACCACGGGACAACGACAACCGTCAATTTTTGTTTTTAGTTTAAGGCTCCATCCTCTGACCATCGTGTACACGCAACAACATCTTGTTATCCCACCTGATTTAAAGACCTCGCAACTTTGATCATGGGATCATGAAGACCATTTATCTTTATCACGCTTTATCCATCGGACAAACTTTATACCTCCATTAACCATGGATCACCTTTATGGCCAAAACAAAAGATCACCGTTGATTTTAACCACATGGTAAAATATTAACAATTTAGTTGTGTACTGTTTAACATTGGTTTAATCGGTATTAAAATAGATTTTATTCTCGTCAATATATGCAACCAATAATTTTTTGCCACCTTTAATCCATTCTATCATACTACTCAGGCGCTCGCGGACCTAGGACACATGACACAATCACGTGATCCCAGACAAAATAAAGATCCTACAACTTTCTTCACGGGATAGCGATGACCATCGATCTCTGCAGTGCTTTGTTCATATGACTGTGTTGCAACTTTACACCTGACATGATCTTGTTATCCGACATGAAATAAATATCGTGCAAGTTTATTCATGGGATAACAACAACCCTTGATATTTTATGACTTTTAAAACCCTTTTGATTGATGAAATAGGATAACCCCCAAGCACCTTTACTGATATAACTAACGATCTTCATTTATTTTCAACATGTGTAGGAAGATAAGCAATTTAGTAACTCGGTCTTTAATCAAGTCAATCACCAAGGCAAGACATGTGGCACCTGTTTGTTATCCCATGACCAATTGTTATGTAAGGATGACCTCATCACTGGATTGCGAGAGCTGTCGATCTTGATCTCGCTGGGTGGTTGGTTTAATTCCATTTGGTTTGTCGAACAAACTCTCCACATGTTACTCGATGCAACTTTCGACCATATGACCACTGACTTAGTCAAATAATATTGAAGTTTACCACCTTTAGGGGCTAAACAAATATCCCTACCACCATGGATGAACATCGACAAGGCTATTTTAAGTGTCAACCATGAAATTATCCCCCCTACACATGAAAACAACATGCAATAACTATCTTTATAGCAGGAACAACATGGTAAATAGCGAAGTAATAAGAAAATACATGACAAGATAATCTAGATAAGCTAATGGAAGAAGGATAATCATTTGGAAAATTATGATCCAACATGGGGTAGTGTTCCATTTTGAACTATTTTTTTTAAAATTTATTGCAAACTTCTATTGCAACATCACATGTAATTTTAAGTACAATCAATAGAGACCAATTCTGTAGATTTTTATGCTTCTTGTCTTGTTGATGCAATATTTTATCTAGAATTGAAAGGAATCAATCATTGGGAGAATCTTGGAGCATTTTGGAAGGACTCAACCATTGGAAACATTTTCTATTATTAATTTTAATTTTTAATCATGGGGTGTAAACAACGTCAAAAGAGGAAGGGAAGGAGGTTTATGAGCCCCGAGTAAATCCAAGCAGAGAAAGAGAAAGAGCCCAAATGTCAAAGATATAGAAGAATGAGGAGGTGACAAATGAATAATAATGAAGCATCCAGATCCACAAAAATTGAAGAGACAAAAACTAAAGATACCATGGGGGATACGATGGATGTAGAAGACACAAATATCAAAGAGGTAAATGCAAAAGACAATAAAAGTATAAATAGTAATGCAAGTACATCTTTGAATCCTCTTTTCAATGATGTAGAAATGTGACAATAGACACAATTCAAAGTACATATTCAAATCCACCTTTTAATGATATAGAAACTATGATGTTAGATGATACCATTTATGGAGACTTATTACAAGCATATACTAGTGCTTAAATTGATTCAATTGCTAACATAGATTTTCAAGGAGATCTTGAAAATGAAAATCCTCTGCATGTTGTTGAAAATGAAAAATCCTTTTGTTGGTGCAAATGAAAATCCTCCTATTATTGAAAATGAAAATCCATATACTAGTGTTGAAATTGATTCAATTCCTAACATAGCTTTTCAAAGAGATATTGAAAATGAAAATCCTCCCCATGTTGAAAATGAAAATCCTTTTGTTGGTGCTAATGAAAATCCTCTCGTTGTCAAAAATGAAAATCTCATGTTGTTGAAAATGAAAATCCTTCCCTAGATGAAAATGAAAATCGTTTTCAATAAGGTGTAAATGGAAATTCTTGTGATGTTGATAATGAAAAGTATTTTTTGAAAATGAAAGTAATGCTTTGGATGGTCTTCCTGGTTAGATATCTTGGAGACAAATAAGGAAGTATGCCAATAAAATATACCAAAAAACAAATTATTGAAAAAAATTAGCATTTCAATGTCAACTTGTGATTCAATTGATGAGAATGTAGAAAATGAGAAAATTAATGAAAAAGTTAGGTATTTATATGAAACCAAATAAAAAAGATGCATTGGTTGAACATGCTATATCTACTATTTCTAGTGTCATTGAGTCTATTGGAAAAAAGAGTCGATCTAAAGATAGGAATACAACATAAATATCTATAGCAATTGCTATAGTCATTTAAAAAATATTGGATAAAATAATGGTGAGAAACATTAGTGTAATTTTAAACATGAATCCTAAAACATTAGTAAGAGTAGAATAGAGAAAACTATGTATTGAAAATGATCCAATCAACCAATGTTGGATTTTTAGTGGTAGAATCCCAAGATCTGACATGAGATTGAATCCTGAAATCAAATTTTTGGTTGAAAAATATTGGCATGATAATAAAAGGGTATCATCTAATGCTATAGATATTTTGAAATTAAGAGTGGGATATAAAATTCACGATCCTCGTTCAAAACGCCTATTAGACACAACCCAAACTAAATTTTATAGAAAAGTTTTAGAGGATGTTGTGTTACTTGGTGTATACAGCTGAAAAATGGTCAAAAGGAAACATTAATTAAATTCAAGAAATTTAATTAATTAAATCAAAATTCCTCTACTTTGTAATTGAATTAAATATTTGATTATATCATTCACTGTTAATTAATTAATTCTTCCACAATTAAATCAAAATCCAACCCATTCATGTCTTATCCCACCTCATTAATTTATCACATAACATATCATCTATGACTAAATTAATTAATTCTTTTGAATAAATTAAAATCCTAAAATATCTCACCAACCACAAAAGGACAAAAGATCAAAGCAACCAATGAGAGACAAACTAAAAGCTCACATGAATCACCAAATAGTCTTTTCTATCCTAGCCATTCATTCTTATCATGCAATATTGACCATTCACCCCTCAACTACTAACTTGACCATGGCTAGACATAACTCACCCCCAAGGCCTTGTAAAATCCTATAAATAGTGAGCATTCTTAGCTCATTATCATCCACCTTCATTTAGAGAAAGTGCATTATACTAGTTTGTGCATCCTAATTCATATAAGTATCAACATTCATTGCATTGTTCTTAGTTTAGTTTATTTCATAGATCAAATTACATTGTTCTTCATCATTCTAGCTTAAATCTTGCATTATTTATCTCAATTGTTCATCTATTTCATATTATTTTCTCATTTTATAGGTTTCCATATTTGAAATCTTAATGCAACTAAGAGAATTTAACTAAGATTGAAGAGATCCTTAGGATTAGAGAGCAATGAGACACTCTTAGATAGTTATTTCATGTTATTTGTCAATGCTTTATCGTGATTTGGATTAAGTATCTAAATTAATTTTTCCTTGTTGTGTGTGACCATATTTCTCGCATACATTTATTGGCGCCCACTGTGGAGACCACGCCCTACTTGCTAATCCATTTTATCAATTTTATTTTGCAGATTTGACTTGCAAGTTTCAGAAAATCTAGGAGAAGGTCACATTTGATATAAAGTTTGTCACATCTACAACAAATTCCATCACATTTGACTGGAATATCATCATATATGACATTAATATCATCGAACTTGATTCCAATAATAGTGCATTTGAATGATATATTATCACATTTCCATCTGTATTATCACATTAAATCTGCAGACTCTGATCATCATTTTTTCATTTCTATTCGCAGATTTTTTTGCAGTTTCACAAAACATTGTATTTGAGCTAAATTTCCTTGCATATGAACAAAATGACATCACATTTAACTATTTTTATATCGCATTCGAATTAAATTTCGTCACATTTGATGTATGTTCTGTCGCATTTAAGCTACGCTATAAAATTTGAAAATCTGAGAGATTGATCTATGTTTTCATTTTTTGCAGATGTGAAAGATTACTGAATCAAGGAAAGTTATTAAAAGAAATCCAGATTTCTACTCAAGGAAATATTTGAAGAATCGAGTTGCAGATATAGAAAGGGTAAATTGGGAAAACGATTCAATTAGAATTCAAGAGGAAGCAAAATCTTTTGATAGTTATGATGTTATTCTTCAAAAGTATCAAGCTAGATATGATGTTGATATCAATTTGAATGCTACTAGATGCCACCAGCCTCTGGTGCTGTTGTGCCATCTTCGGATGCGCCCGTGGGGCATTCTCCATCCATTGATGTGCCTCCCATGGCGCTCATTGTTTCAAACCCTGCTTCATAGGGGAAGAGCTCTGCTGCTACGCCTCCCACTCCAGATGTGGTTCCGGCGCCGTCAGCGGTTTCCTTGCCTATTTCTAGGGCTATGCGTCGGTCTCGCAGTCCAGATGGACACACGGTAGACCCGGATAAAAGGCGGCTCACCTCTGGAGATTGTATCCCCAGTTTTGGTTCTGTGCCTGCCTCATCCTACTTGCAGAATAGCTTCTCCTCTCTTGAGGACGAGGAAGCCATGCAAGAGTTTTTATGAATTTTCTTTCCTGGAATGTAAGAGGTCTAACTGA
>MU223473.1:754072-768048 GCA_018584345.1 Thuja plicata
AATAACCAAATAATATTTAATTCCCTTGATGTGTATTAGCTAAAGGGGGTGGGATTAATTTAATTTAAAAGCACTTAGGTCTTTAGAATTAAATTAATTAATCATAGGGATTTTTAGCTAATAAATCCTGAAAATTTAGGAATTAAATATGGTGTAAGATTTATGCAAATTTAGGTTTTCTGCATTTGAGACTAAGTCAATTAAAGACAATTAGGAAGGAGATTTTGCCTAGTACAATAGGACTTCGATGATGAGAATTTGAAGAAATACACCAAAATTGATTAGAATTGTAAGGTGCCAATTTTGGGGTGTTACATTTTGCCCCTCTTTGAATTAATGTGTGAGAATCACGTTGATTCAAAGAATAGTCTGATGTAACAGATGAAGATTTCGGCAGTCTAGGTTAGGTTGCCAAGACACCGATCAGATCGAGAAGTAGAACCATCTTCAAAATGAAGCATGATTCTCCGAAGTCTAAGTTAGATTGCGAAGACAATGGTCCAAATACCAATTGAGAGAAAATTGGAATCGGGGTTAGATTTCCCCAATGTCTACTAATAGATGATGAAGATTTAGGACTATCTCTAGAATCAGGGTTAGATTGTTCCAATACGAAGGTTAGCCCTCTGAGATCTGGGTTAGGTTGCCCAGATAACGGTCAAAAAGAGCTTTTGAGAGTCATCTTAAGAATGAAGCGCGAATTTTAGGAATTAGAGTTAGATTGCCCCAATAACCAATGGGATTTCAAGAATCATCTCTAGAACGAAGCTTGATCCTTGAGGATCCGAGTTAGATTGCTCAGATACCTAGAAAGATAGATGACAAGATGACAAGATGCAAGGCATCAAGATGCCCCTAGAGATTCAAGATCATGGAATATCCAATTTTGACCATAAGGTATGAAACATTGAATATTCCCAAAGTGATGAGATGCCCCTAGAAATGGGGACTTTTGATTCAGATCAGGCTGATTCGAGAATGATGCAAAAAGATTCAATGATGCAATCATCCTGCCCCCTCGAGAGCAAAATCGAAAGATGACACAACAGAAAGATGATCGATAGCAAAATATTGTAGATAGAAGTAAGATAAGAGATCCTGAGGAATTCAGAGATAGATCAAGAGAAGGTAGAATCGATTTAGAGCGATCGGGAGGTCCTGTTGACTAGGTTTGACCATAGTTGACCAAGTTTGACTAGAATTGACTAGAGTTGACTTTTGATGAAAAGATTGTAGAAGCCAAGAAAATGATGATGAGAGATGATTCTGACAAGAAGGTGACGTCAAAAATTCAATTGCACAAGCGTCGGAGCACGTCGGTCCCAAAATTTTAAAATGCAATTTTGAGCAACTTAGGAGTGTCAGATTTCAATTTCGAACCCGAAAATGGGTTGAGAATATAGCTGAAGATAGAGAGCAAGGATCAAACACATGTACAGGCGAGAGGAATCCAGGACAAAAGATGATAACCTTCAAAGAATGAGAAGACAATGAAGAGAGCACCAAAACTGTTGCTATGCAAGCTTAAAATGTGAATGCAAGCCTAAGCTAAATGCAACCCTAGGACTTGGTTGCTAGACTCATCGCATAATTATCATCATCAAGTTTTGGAACATTGGAGTTGATACAATCCTTACTGGCGCCAATGCAACTATAAGAATATGAATATGAATTTCATCGGATAAAATGTAGGAAACAAACATAAGAACCAGGGCACAAAAGCCAAGATGACCTGAACATTGTTTCCAATTAATATTGCAAGAGTACCCCAGTATCGAGGCATTCAAAGCCAAGATAACCATGAGTGCAGTCATGCATAAACAAATAGAGCAATAATAGTCAAAGAGATAGTTCCAACCTCCCCTTGGCGTACAAATAAATAAGATCGAGGGATGTGAGGCTTTTCCACCTTAATGCAGAAGCTCTTATCACATACACCCTGTTTATTTGACATTTTTGGATCATCAAAATCACACCCTTAAGTAGTAGACAATGAAAATATCAATGAAATTCATGCGAACAAACAACATACAAAGAAAGTTTCAATCATAGCTCAGCATGTTTCAAAGTTTACGAATGTGCATGTGTTTTAGGGGTGTTGAAAAACACCGTTGTGCTTGTGAGTGTGATGTGTTTGATTGCTATTAAGATATTTTTACGTTGCGATGTCCAATGTGTTCAAAGATAGTGTTGAAAAACACTGTTTGATTGAGGTGTTGAGAAACACTAGTTTGTGCCGGTAGATAGTTGTCCTTTAGAACTAACAAGATTACTGACTCGAGTGTAAACCAAAGATGCATTCAAAGAGGGGAGCCATGCCCCCAAGTAATGAACATTGATGATTGACTTGACTCATATAGAGAGGATGAATCTGAGTGGATTTCCCCCAAGTTATGATGCTGGGGTCATGTCAAGTTAGGTGGGATCTTGAAAAGAACCAAAGTGGATTGATGTCAAATATGAAAATAGTGAGTTGATGTGAGAAATCTTAGTAGTACAGTGATAGTAGGAAGACACAGTGAGAATCACTAGTGACTGATGCGAGAAAAGATTCTCAAGTATAAAGATCAGCGTGAGATCTAGGCATCAGCAGGCAGACTCAGTGAGAACCACTGGTGACTGATGCGAAGAGGAGAGAGACTCCAAAGATAGGACAATGCCCCCTAGACCAGGAAGATGCCCCCAAGTGTGACCAGTTTCAATCCATGTGAAGTTGAGCAAAATCTTGAAAATAACTGAGAGCGAATCCATGAGCGAGCAACCTAAAGCAAGAGAGCAAATTGCAAGAAAGCCAAGGGATGTCGTGATAGATAGAGCATTGTGGAACAAGAGGCGCATGTTTACCAGGTTTTTAGCATCTTGGAAGAAATTCTATTTTTGCTACCATGACGCTTGTTTACTGGGTTTTCATCAATGGCACATTTTTCTCTTTCTCTTTTTTTTTTTTTGTATTTTTCATTTTTTGGTTTTTTTTTGTATTTTTTCTTCATTTTCTTCTTTTTTTTTTTTTGTATTTTTCAAGGCACCTATTTACCAGGATAATAGATACATCAAAGTGCCTTTTTGCCAAGTTTTCACTAAGATGATCATTTTTTCAGGCTATTTTGCAATTTTTAGGATTTTCTCAGAATAGAGTATGCACATGAGCATTCAGAAGACATCTCAACTATAGAACTTCTTCAGATGAAGAGCATTGATAGGCTCTTTGAGTTGTTCCCCCTCTATGGTAGAGAGTTGGTAAGCACTAGACCCAAATACTGTAGTGATAACATACGGACCAAGCCAGTTTGGTTCAAATTTTCCTTTCTGGACCCGCTGCTATTGATTCTTGGGGTTCTCTCTCAGGAGGAGATCACCCATTTGGAATTCCCTTGGTCTGACCCTCTTGTTGTAGCTTTTAGATATTCTCTTATGATATGCTTGGAGATGATCGCACGCCACTTTCTGACGTTCATCCACTAGTTCTAGCTCTTGAAGCTGAGATATTCTAAAATCATCATCCGTAATGAGGCCCTTTAGAGAGACTCGCAAGGTAGGAATCTCAACCTCAATAGGAAGCACTGCATCTGCACTATAAACAAGAGCAAAGGGCGTGGCCCTTGTTGGTGTCCGTATACTGGTGCAGTAAGCCCATAAAGCTAGATTTATCTGGAGATGCCAGTCTCATCCAGATTTGTGTACTATGCAGTGTAAGATCTTGAGAATAGTCTTATTTGAAGCTTCCATCTATCCATTACCCTGGGGATAATAGATAGAAGACCAGTGCTAAATAATTCTGAACTTAGCGCATAATTCTTTTAGATCCTTGTTCTTGAATTGCCCCCCATTGTCAGTGATTATTGATGAGGGTACACTATGTCTGCAGATGATGTAGTTCAGTATAAACATGGCCACAGACTTGCCATCAACTACGATGAGGGGCACTGCCTCGACCCACTTGGTAAAATAGTTTGTAGCAGTAATGATGAATTTATGTCCCCTTGAAGAAGATAGATGTATCTGACCCACCAAGTCAAAGGCCCACTGCTGAAATGGCCAAAAGCTGACAAAAGGAATGAGCTCCTTGGTAGGAGGGTGGATCAGATTTCCATGAAGCTTGCACTGTTTGCAAGATTTAGCAAATTCTATAGCTTCTTTCTCCATATCCGGCCAATAGTAACCATCTCTAATAAGTTTGCGAGCTAGTGTCAGGTCATTTGAGTGAGACCCATAGATGCCTTCATGCACCTCAACTAATGCACGCTTGGACTCTTCAGGTTCTAAACACCTAAGGAGGGTACCGTCTAGACCTCACCTATATAAGTCGTTAGCTATGATGACAAACCGTGAAGCATTGCTGATTAAGTAATGTTTCTCATTTTGGGTGTAAGTATCCAGAATGATCTGGTCATGAAGGTAGGAGTAAATATGGTGGTAGCAAGATGAGTCATGTCCAATGACTAAATAGATCATCCAGGATTCAGGGGAATTATAAGCAGGGTATCATAACGTCTCCATTAGGAATTCATGTCAGAAGTCATTTTCTGGCATTTGTAACATGGAAGCCAGAGTAGCCATGGCATCGAATGCTTTATTATCTGCCCTTGGAATTTTTTGGAAAGTAATGTGTGCAATTATTTCTTGAGATCATCAACCATCTTTTTATAAGGCACCAATTTTTCATCTTTTGTTTGGTAGATAGCATTCACCTGATTGATAACCAACTGTGAATCTCCAAAGACCTTTAGCTCATCAACACACTATTCAATAGCGATCTTTAATCCATTAATCAAGGCTTCATACTCATCAATGTTATTTGTGCAAGGAAACAACATTTTGTAAGCCTTTGGTAATGAATACCGCTGAGGTGTAATGAACAAGATTCTAGCACCTGACCCCTGGTGGGTGAATGATCCATCAAAGAACATGGTCCATGCCTGATGTGTGAGAAGCATGATGGACTCATCTAGGAACTTCATCCTTAATGGTTGATAGTCTTCAATAGGTGCCTCAGCCAACTGATCTGCAATTTCTTTCCCTTTGATAGCTTTTCTTTCCACATACTCAATGTCAAATTCATTGAGTATCATGACCCACTTAGCTAATCTACCTATGAGGGCAGCTTTGCCGAGTAAGTACTTTAATGGATCAATTTTTGCAATGAACCTTGTAGTGTGAGAAATCATGTAATTTCATAACTTCTGGGAAGCGAACACCAACGCCAAGCAAGATTTCTCAATGGCAGAATAATTCATTTCATAGGAGACCAACGTTCTGCTGATGTAATAGATTGCTCTTTCTTTATTGTTTTGATCTTCTTGGGCCAATAGAGCACCCAAAGATGTTTCTATAGTTGAGATGTATAAGATTAATGGCTTCCCATGAATAGGATGCATTAATATAGGCAGATTGGCCAGATATTGTTTGATTTGTTGAAGACCTTGTTTACATTCTTTATTCCATTCATAGGTCACACCTTTATGTAGAGTTTTAGTAAATGGTTGTGACTTGTTAGATAGCTATGAGATGAAGCGCTGGATAGACTAAAGCTGACCTTGAAGACCTCTCATTTGACTAATATTGCGAGGTGGAGGCATTTCCATGATACCTTGCACCTTTTCAGGATCCACCTTGATACCTATTGTGGAGATGATATAACCAAGCAATTTTCCAGAAGTTACTCCAAATGCACATTTCTTAGGATTGAGACGTAGTCTAGACTTTTCCATATGATCCAATATAGGACCTAGATCAGTAAGATGCACCTTCCTATCCATGCTTTTAGCAAGGGTGTCATCAACATAATCCTGCATTGTTTTGTGCATCATATCATGAAATATAGTAGTGACTGCTCTCTGATAAGTGGCTCCAACATTCTTGAGACCAAAAGGCATAACATTCCAGTAGAAAGTGCCCCATGCACAAGTGAAAGAAGTATTTTATTGGTCCTCTAGCACAATTTTGATTTGGTTGTAGCCAGAGAAACCATCCATTAGGGAGTACATTTCATACCCTGCTTTCATACCCACAATCATATCAATGTTGGGTGGTGGGAAATCATCTTTTGGACATGCCTTGTTTAAGTACCTGAAGTCTATGCAAACTCTAATAGATTTGTCATGCTTCGACGCTGGAACTATGTTGGAGATCCATTCTACATAGTCAATTTCTCTGATGAACCCAGCTTTTAGGAGTTTCTCTAATTTTTCCTTGACAAGTAGAGCCACATGTGGATGCATTTTTCTGAGTTTTTTCTTGACTGGTTTTACTCCAGGAGCTATTGACAGGTGATGCATGATAAGCTCAGGATCTACACCAGGCATGTCAGAGTATGTCCATGCAAAGTTTATCTTTTTCTGTTTGAAGAAATATGTGAATTCTTTGAATTCTTCTGCAGACAATGATTTAGCCACATGAATAATGTGTGGATGTTCTTCTGTACCCAAATTTACTAGCTGAGTCAGCTCAATTAGCACCGATGATCGTTCCTAGCAATGAATCAGAAGCACATCAAGTATCTCATCCTCAAGCATCTCGAAGAGTTTTTCACCTTTGGATACGTCTATTCTTTTTACTTTTTTTGGCTCTAACACTGCCACAATGTGGTTTTCACCGTCAGAGCGCCTATTTTTTTTTCTTTTTGATTTTATGACTAAGATACTTGATATCACTTTCAATCATGCTGACACTGTCTTCGCTAGTGGAGGACATTATAGGTTCAACAGTGTGGAGATAACAGGCTAGAGCATAGTCATTCTAGAATGTGAGGACTTCATTGGATGAGGAAGGGGAATTCTAGTCTATTAGCTCATGATGTTGGAGGGAGAGAGAAGTGATGGGTTCAAGTGCATTCATAGTATAATCATTGAAAGCACAGAATAGTAAGCTGAGACCTAGAGCAATCTCATCCAAAGGTGTATTCAAATCCCTTTGACTCCTGGCGACCATAGTAGAGGACACGTTAACATTTATAGAATTAGACTCATTAGACCTTACACTAAACCCTTTACTTATGTCGAGAAGTTTTTTAGATGTATGTTTAGTATGAACATTCCTATCAAAGGATTCTTATGAAAGACTGTCAAACTCATATCCATGGGAATCTATGTCTGAACTCTAACTAGGATGTTTGCACCATGAAGGTTTGAGAGTTCTTGTGACACAAGCCTATTCTTGCACAAACTGCTCTTGAAACTATGATGGTATGTATCGTTCACCCTGGAAACTAAGGTCTTGTGACATTTTCCATTATTCGTATGTTAGAGAAGTGAATGGAATAGCACCATTGGAGTCACTGCCAGCCTTGGCTATACTAACATGTATTATGACATCATTTGGCTCAGCAAAGAATGCTACCATATCTGGAGGAATAGGATAAGGAAAGTAATCCTTGTCAGAGCTATCCTTTGCGGTGTCCATTGTGGATGTGCCCTTAGGTTCTGGTTCTGGTCTAGATTCAGATTCAGATACAAATTTGTTAATCCCTAGATGGAACATGATTTTCTTGAAGCCTAAACCAGTTGTATCTTTTGTCCTTCAACCTGTAGCTTTAATAGGTGCAACTAGCCCATTACCATTCATCCTTATTGGACCACTCCCTTTGTATCCAGAGTGTTTCATGATTTTAAGACCTTCACTATTGGGAGCTAGTTCATGAGCTAGGGTGGTCTATTTAGATATGTCCTTTCCTTTGTAAATCCAAGATTTAATATCTCTTTCCTCATCTTCATCTTCTAGTGGTGTTGAAGCTCATACAAAGGCACCATCATAAACTATTTTAGGAGGAGTAGTAGAAGATTTATTGTTCTCAAAAGGTCTCTCGTAAGGATGAGGAGACAGAGGTAGAGCTGCTAATGATAGCACAGGTTCTATTTGATACCCCCCCATGCATATGTCTTTGATTTTAAAAGTTTGTTCCATGTCTCTAAGCTTGGCATCATATAATTTTGTGTATTCTCTGTTAGTAGGAACAAAACTATTAGCTGACTATGTGAGCGTATTACAAGAATAGCCCATATTAGCAGGAACTGTCACTTTTGCACCATGGAAAGGAAACATGATGCACTGATGATACATAGAAGGAACCGCTTTCATTTCATGGATCCACGGTCTTCCCAATAGGATGTTATAAGAAAGAGGAATGTCCAACACTTGACAAGTGACATCTCTTTCAACAGGTCCAACCCGAATAGGTAGCAAAAATAAACCTTTAGACTTTCTTTCTTCTTCATCATAGGCTTTGATAGTAATTTTCTTGTGGGAATCTATGCGATCTTCATCATAGCCTAGCTAAGTGAGCAAGTGAGTAGAGCAAATTTTGAGGCCAACACCATTATCAATAAGGACATGGCAGATGTGCTTTTGGCCAATGATGACCTCTATATGCAAAGGGGTGTTATGCGGGTGGCTGACCAAATGGTCATCTTCTTTTGAGAAAGATAGATAGTGCGGTGAAGTCAAGTGACCCACTATAGATTGAAACTGATCAAGATTAATGTCTTTGGGGATGTTAGCCTCTGTGAGGGGTTTATCCAAAATCTTCCTGTGAGCAGGAGAGATCTTCAACAACTCAAAGATGGTTATTTGAGCATTGGTTCTTTGCAACTGGTCGAGAATGCTATAATTAGCAGTAGGAGGTGTGGGGACCACTTTCATGGTCTTATTGGCAAGGCCAAAAATAGCTTTATCCATGGGTTTCTTTAGTGTGGATGTAGTAGCAAGAGGGTCAAGACCCTTGAGAGTGATCTTAGCGCGGGATCTGGTAACGATGTTTGTGCAATCCTGAGACAATTCAGGTTCAGTCGAGCGAGACTCAAGGCCTCTCAAGACAAATGTGGTCTTAGGCTTAGGAGAATCCCTGCTCCCCTTGATAGTAATCACATCACTATACTCAACTTCGACAGGTTTGATCATGTTGATGACATTGTCATTAGTGGTATGCATTTAGTTAACCTTAGTATTGATGTTCTTAGTGTTGGAAGACTCACCTTTCTCATGAGGAGGAAAGGGATCTTTAAATGCCTGGTGATCTAAATTCTTATTATGATTATCCACAACAATATCACCATTATCAACCAGATCTTGGATCTTATGGCGCAATTGAAGACAAGTAGAAGTCTTATGACCCTTGTTCTAGTGACAGTCACATTATGCATTATTGTTCCACCAATGGGGTCACGGTTGCAGATCATATGGACGCTTGTCCAAAGGAGTGAGAACCTAGTTTTGCACCAAATTCTTGTAAACTACATCAAGTGGTTCTCCCAAGGAAGTGAATTCACTCTTGGGTCAAGGGGCCCAAGTTGTCTTGCTAGAGAATCTGGAAGGTGGCTGAGTGTTTGTTGCATCCTTTTCAATAGTTTTGATCACTTGTATACTAGAAGAAAGATTGAAAATTGATTTTGAAGGAGCCAGGGTCACATTATTTACCACTCCATCATTCACAATGTCCCTATTCTTGTTGAAAAACTTCCCTTTATCTTTGTTGGAAGAGAAGGAACCTTATTTGTTGTCTTTGTGCAAAGTCAATTCCCCTTTCTTAACCATAAATGCCTCTATCCTCACAACTTGCTTAATCATGCTATCAAAATTGAGGGGACCTTGAAGCTATACCTGATACCCAAAATCAGGAGTGAGATTGTCCAAGAAGATGTCGAGTTTCTCACATTCAGGTATTTTACGAGGATACTCGGTGCAAAGTTGTCTCCATCTCTGGAGAAATGTCAAGAATGGCTCCCCTTGTCTCTGCTTGAGATTGCAAACGTCCCTAATGTTGACGGGATGCTGTATGTTGTGAGAATAATGTTGGATAAAGAGATTTGTGATCTCATCAAAAGTCTTAATGCTGGTGGGTAGTCAAGAAAACCACTCCATGGCAGGTCCACCCAGACTTCGGGGAAAGAGATATATTAAATAAGTTTGATCATGAATAAACTCCATAGATAGGGCCCCAAATTCTCTCAGATGATCCTGAGGATCAGTGGTACCCAGATATTTATCATACTTAGGGAGTTCTACACCCTTGGGAAAAGGTGGCATATGAAGACTCCTATCAAAAGGAAAAGGACAAATACTCTCCATCATGAATTATTGTGCAGGTTTGTCCTTATCCTTTGCAAGTTGGCTAGTTTGGTTTTGCAAATCTTGAATCATCTTTTGCAATTTGGTAGTCTCAGTCTCTTCCTCTTTAGTCACAAGTGTTTCCACTTTGAAATCTGGGGGGGTAGCTTAACTCCTTGGTTTGCCAATTGTAGAAAATATTTCTCTTTATCTTTTGTAAGGAGAATTTCCATCATCTTGATGAGACCCTTATTAGATTTCGCAGCATCTATATCATTTTGAGTTATCGGTTCATCATCATTACCGAGGCTCTCATAAATACTTGGGTTCTGATCTTGACTCTAGTCATGTGGAGGAGGGCAATGGTGATGTGCTTGCTAATCAGCTTGGGATTGATCATGGACCTTGTTGTATTGACCTTGTGGGAAGTTGAAAGGACTTCCCATGTTGCCAATATGGGATTGTGCTATGTGTACACCTTCAGTGTGAGTGTGTGTATCAAGCTGAGAGTTCGTTTCCAATGTAACTTTTGGTGGGTCAAAGGGGTCGATGGGTTTGGAAGGATCAATAGGTTCACAAGGATCGATAGGATCAAAAGGATTGATAAGGTAGCATGGATTGTCAAAAAGATCAACCCAAGTAGGCGACTTTCCAAAGTTTTGTTGATCTGGAAGAAATGAGTTATGTTGATCTTGAAACAATAGTTGAGGTTGTCTTTGAAACAAGAGATTATACCAATGCTGGAACACCAGTTTCTGATTCAGACTAGGATCTATACTAAATGGAGAGGAGGAACATGAGGATCCCTCTTGACTATTAGATTGAACAATAGGTTTAGAATGACCTCTTCCTTGATTACGAGATCTACCTTTACTTATGTTGGAACCACAAATGGGAAATATGTTGCCACTTCTAGTCGTAACAGGCATAAATGAAGATAAAATGAGAGAGAACTTAGGATCCAACTCAGAATTATGTCTCTAGAAATAGAAAAAAGGAGATAAAGGATAGAATAGCCAAGATGTGAAATGCACCTGACATGAATCATCGAGAGTATGGATAGAATAGCTGAGATGTGACTTTCGCATCGCAAGGTACAAAAGCATAGAAAGGTAGGATAGAGAAAAAAGAGACAAAAAAAGTTTGAGAAAGAATTGGTCAGTTCACAACTTGAGACAATCAGTTTCAGACTGCACACAATAGGGAAACAAGCAATCAGATCTCAGACAAAAATCAAATCAGGCGAAAAACTCATAAGTCAACAGGAAATAGCTCACTTTTTTGGGACACTTGGGTACAGATTTGTGCAAGAAAGTGTTGGTTGGCATGAGGAAATGCTTAATTTCATGCGATAAAATGAAAGCTCGCATGAGGAAATGCTTAGTTTCTAGAATCTCGCACAAGAAAACTCTTGGTTTCAATAGATTGACTCAGTTTTCAAGACAAAAGTCATATTTTGAGACACAGTCAAGACTGTTCTCTGATAGAATTTCTAGATTTAGGATAGTTTTATGATAGTTTAGATCAGCAATCTCAATTTGAATGTGACAAGCAATCGTTAACAAGCACAAATTTTTGATCAAGCAATAGTGATGCAAGAAGTAGTCGCAAACAATTCTACCAAGGACAAGGCAACTTAGCAGAATCATGGGAGTATTTTTTTAATCATGGTTGGACAGTTTAAGACTCGAAACAAGCACCTAGTTATCCCAAAAAAAATGGTAGAGAAGAAAAAATCCGTGCCTCACTGGCTTATGTGTATGCGTGCACCTCACACAACTGTGTCACCCCCTAGAGGGCGCCCGTGTTTTTGGTGTTTCCAAGGACTAAATAATATATGTTCAAAGGTTACCCTTAAATTAGGGTCCAGCATCATACACCACTTCAAGCATCCAGGTGCATACCTATGTTGAGAATCTAGGGGAGAGATTCTTCCTCCTCCCTGCGCAAAGATTATGTCTTCTTTCGGAGGTGATCCGGGTAGGCAACTAACTACAAAATTTTTTAGTGGGATTCCATTCACAATAACCTTCAATGTCCCTAATACAGGGTTGGGGCCTTATAGCCACACCAACACTTGAAAGTCATACACCCCTGCAAGCAGGGTTGGGAGCAGCGCCACTCAGTACAACAGACAAGGCTTTCTCAAGATGATAGTTAGAATATGAGAAAGAAGTTACCATGGATTTGGAGTCTTTGGAATCAACAAAGAATACTTTATTATAGTTAGATGGAATCATCGGCGATAAGTGTGTACTCACTTGAGTCATTCCTGTAGGTTCAACTTCTGGAAGGCACTCTAAAGGTGACACAAAACTTGGCATAGATTTGAGGGTCAGATTTTCTAATTCTCCCAAAGAAAGAAGAGCATACTTCTCTACCTCTTCACCTTACCCAAACACGCAAGACATATTTATCACCAAGCTAACTCTCCTCCAACCAATTCACAATCTTTTGGGTTTCTGATTCTCTCAAAGAGAGAAGAGAATAATCCCCTGGCAAGTGAATGTGCTAAAGGTTTGTTACCTTTCCTTGCTTCCCTAGGTCTCCATCATGTTAGTGATGTCTGGGTCTCAGATTCATCCATGGGCATCACTTACATGTAATGAAGAGCCTATTCCCCTATTTTGCTATCAAGATTCCCAAGAAATTTTAATAAGGCCCTAATTATACTATGTGATGAAAGCAATAAAAAAGCACAACGTTTTAAAATGATCTTCGACAACCGTCCTGCAAGCAAACAGTTAGCAATTTTATGTCTTCGTCAAGCAACCTGAAGCCCACTGTTATGCTGTCAGATAAATCAGAGAGATAAAAATAGCAACGTGTGAAAATAATAAGGAAAACAGTAACAGTAATTGCAGAAACTGTGAAATTCCAGAGACTGTCACCAAGTCTCGCATGAGGAAGTACAAGGCTTCACACAAGGAAATGCAACAGCTGGCATGAGAAAGTGCTTTTTTGCATCAGATATTGCTAATGAAAGCACAACTTCACACGGTATGCTCAAAATTATCATGCGAGAATTCATACATAGAAAAGTACAGACGTATGACAGAGTACAAAATTTTGCCAGAAATGTTTTGAGAGTGAGGTCAGAAATCAATTTTTTGCCCCACGGTGGGCGCCAAAATGTATGTGTCTAAAAGTTGACCTCTAAATCAGCCACAAAACAACATAGTCATTGCTCAATCATTGAATCATGAAGATGAACATGAATTTCTCATTCCACAATATCGATCGAATCGACCTGTTGCCTCCTGTTTAGTTGGGGTGTTTAATTACTCTCAAAACAAGAGCCAACAACCACAGACCATTGCTAAAATGGAGGATTTGAAAGCTAAATGAAATTACACTAAATATGCAATAAAAGCTTGGAAATATGAGAGAAAAATGCCATTAAGCTAAATGAAATTACACTAAATATGCAATAAAAGCTTGGAAATATGAGAGAAATGAGACAATAATTCACTATAGTTTTGGTACTCTAAAAATTTCCCTCCTCAAATGAAGGAAAGAAGGTCCATAATATAGAAAATCCTGAAGAGAGGATGAAGAGTTTCTTGGGAAGAAATGACTGACTCTTCATCTTCATGGAGGAAGGTGAGACAAAAATGAAGGAATTATTTAATTAAATAAATGAATTATTGCCACATGGGTGGCTTTTCACATTGTTTGAATTATTAAATTCAAGTGAGGATAATCCATTCAAATAACCAAATAATATTTAATTCCCTCGATGTGTATTAGCTAAAGGGGGTGGGATTAATTTAATTTAAAAGCACTTAGGTCTTTAGAATTAAATTAATTAATGTTAGAATTTAATCTTTACTTGTACTAATGTAAGTAGGAGATTCTTATGGAATCCCTACACCTATTTTGTCTTCTTGTACAAGTGTGAGGATAATTCCTTTTATTGTAATTTCTTTTTTAGTTAT
>MU223473.1:771571-815529 GCA_018584345.1 Thuja plicata
ATTTCTTTTTTAGTTATTCCTCCTTATGAGGAATCCTACACTTGTCTCACACACTATTGAAATGTGGCATACATAGATATGGGAGTTACCATGCAACTCCTCTCTCACATCTCTATTAAAGAGATGTATCTCCTCTTCTTAGATAGACTAAGTAGGTTAATTCTCCTTCTTGAATACTATTGTATGAGCTTGGCTCTCTCTCTCTCTCTCTCTCTCTCTCTCACACACACACACACACATTCTTAGGCATTTTTTTCCCATTCTTTATATCACAGGGGTTTTTTCATGCTTTTCCCATTAATAATCTTGTCTCCTTGTTGCTTGAATCTTTGGTGAATGCTCCTAGTTTTTGCACTAATTCATGGTAAATCTTCTTACTCCTACTCATTGAATTAAACAATTTCCTGTCTCTCTTTATTTTTTTTGTTATTATTTTAACAATTAATCATAGGGATTTTTAGCTAATAAATCTTGAAAATTTAGGAATTAAACATGGTGTAAGATTTATGCAAATTCAGGTTTTCTGCATTTGAGACTAAGTCAATTAAAGACAATTAGGAAGGAGAATTTTCCTAATACAATAGGACTTTGATGATGAGAATTTGAAGAAATGCACCAAAATTGTTTATAATTGTAAGGTGCTAACTTTGGGGTATTACAGGGATGTCCATATCAAATCTTGGGCAAAATCTTTACACGTCTAGAAAAATTCAAGGTCTGACTAAATCCCAAGAAATGTGCATTTGGAGTTACATCAGGAAACCTCCTCAACTACATTGCTTCAACTAGATGAATTAAAGTAGATCTGGATAAGGTAAAAGCTATTATGGAAATGGGAGCTCCTTAAAATATCAGTCAATTAAGATCACTACAGGGAATAAAATCTATCTAGAGATTTATAGCTCAACTAGCAGAAAAATTTCACTCATTCACACAAATTCTTTGCAAGGATACATCCTTCAAGTGGGATGAGAGATGTGATGAGTCTTGTTATCTATTTAAAAAATATCTTATGAATCGGCCAATCTTGATGACTCCAATAGTAGGCAAACCATTGTTTTTATATATCTCAAGTACAAAATATTCATTAGGAGCACTTTTAGCACAACAAGATGCAAAAGGAAAGAAAAGATTTATTTACTACATCAGTTAAACCCTGGTAAAATATAAACTCAATTACAGATTCATAGAAAGAGATTGTCTAGAAGTATTCTTTACATCTCAAAAGTTAAGACATTACAAACTGACACATCCTATATAAGTGATAGAAAAGATTGATCCCCTCAAATATCTTCTTAGAAAAGGAACTCTTACATGAATATTAACAAAATGGGTTATGGTATTGAGTGAATTTAATATTGAATATGTGGACAGAAGAGCCATTATAGGACAAGTAATTATGGACTAGTTAGGTGAAGCACCAATATCAGAAAAAAGACCAACGTGGATTGAGTTTCTTCATGTGGATATCCTTATTGTTACAACACAATCCTAGAAGCTATATTTTGACGTATCATACACTCAACATGGCTTGGGGACAGGAATATTATTCATCACCCCTTAAGGGTACACTATTCCAAAATATTACAATCTCATGTTTCCTTATACAAACAACATAGTTGAGTATGAAGCATTAGTGATTGGTATAAATGGCTCTTGAAAGGAGAATAACTGAACTATAGGTGTATGGAGATTCTCAAATAGTTATCTATCAAATCAATGATGATTACCAAACAAAAGATGAAAATCTAATGCCTTATAAAAGAATGGTTGATGATTTCAAAAAGTAATTTCTCTAGATCAAGTTTGAGCAGATTCTAAGAATAGAAAATAGAGAAGTTGATGCAATGACGACCCTAGCTTCATTACGGTAACTTCTTGATCAACATGGACATTATGAATTCCTAGTGGAAGAATTGGTAAATTTTACACATGACACTCTTGATTCAGATATCATTTGATTACTTGTGGGTCCTTACTCTACCTGATATGGCCTTATATATTCCTACATGAAAGAGAATACCTTACCTCCCAACCAATCTTGAAACAAGAAATGTAACGTTATCCGACAAGCTTCTCATTATACATTGATATCCAACACCATGTATTGAAGAGGTCTTGACAGAGCATTACTTAGATGTCTTGAGAGTGAGGAATCTAAAAATTCCTTGCAAGATATTTGAGAAGGTATTTTTGGTTCACATTCAAGTGGTTTAACCTTTGCTAAGAAACTCTTAAGAATTGGGTATTATTGGATGACTATGGAGAAAAAATATTTTCAATTTGTGAAGAGATGCCAAAAATGTCAAGTTCATGGGAACTTTATTCATGTACCATCATAGGAACTACAACATCTCACTACACCATAGCCTTTTTATCAATGGTTTTGATTTGATAGGGATGATCTATCCACCATCTTCCAATGGGCATAAATATATCATTACAACCATAAAATATTTTACCAAAAGGGTTGATATTGTACCTCTTTCAAATTCTATTGGAAAGTATATATCCATGTTCATTCTTAACTACATCATTTCTAGATATGGTATTCCTCATGCCATCATTAGTGACAATGGTAAACAATTGAAACAAAAGGATGTAAAAGAAATATGTGAAAAGTTTCATATCATTCAACACTTCTCCTCCATATACTATCCTCAAGGTAATGATGAGGTAGAAGCTTCAAACAAGAACACACTAAAAATATTGAAGAAAACAATTGATAATTTCGGAAGGGATTGTCATATTCAATTGAACCCTGCATTGTGGGCATACTGAACTAGTGTGAGAACACCAATTGGAGACACACCTTTTTCTCTAGTGTATTTATATGAGGTAGTTCTATCCATAGAAGTGGAGATACCTTCTCTAATAATTTCTCTATATTGAATATTATTAGATGAAGACTACATAGTATCCAAATTACAGGAGCTAGAGTTACTTGATGAGCATAGATATCAAGCATACGATCATTTGAAATTCTATAAAAAAAAATGCATGCCAAGAAGTTACATTAAGAACGTAAATCCTAGAGACTTCCAAGTGGGTGATTTAGTATTGAGAGAAAATCCATGAAATTAGAAAGAGAGGGAAAAGAAAGGAAATTTTGAAGAAAACTCTCTAGGACCCTTTTTATAGTATCAACATATGGATTGGGTACGTATAAATTATCAACAAGTGAAGGGGAATTACTTCAAGAACCTATCAAAAACATTATTCTCAAAATATTCTACACCTAATAGCTTGAGGTCAACATTTGTACAATCATTTCAAAATCCAAAGAAAACCCAAACATTAGAAAAAGATCTTGAAAAAATGGTTATTTGGGTGAAAACCTAGTAAACAAGCACCTTGATAATATCAAAAAAATCAAAAGAATTAAAAATACAAAAAAAAAAAGAGAAAAAGATAAAAGAAAAAAATCAAATATGATAAAAATCGCAATAAACACACGTGGTGAAAACCTGGCAAATAGGTGCTACTTGTGTCAGGTTAGCTCCTTTATCTATCAAGTACATCACATTAACATCCATCTGCATTCACCATCCTTTTACATATTCATAATAAAGCTCCATCTACATATCTTAGTCAATAAATAAGATCTCATCATGGCCTATAAGTTTTCCTTGTTCATCATCATTTTGTCATGTTAAATTGGGAGGAAAATCCTAACTTGAATGATAGTTAATCATTGAACTCAAGGAAGCGAACACAAAAACCTCAGACAAGCACATCAAGATCAAAGTCAAGATGTATAACCTTTGAACATCAACATCCAAACATCGAAACATGACATCAACCTAAGATCAAACATAAAAACAAAAATTGGTTGAATTCTTCTGAATAAAGGATCAGATTACAATAGAAAATGTGTTCATTGGTTGTTTCTTGATTTTTAGCAATCATGATTTTTTGACAACTCAAAGATGTCTTCGGACTAGAGAAGGAATGATGGAGCATGATATTTTTCTTTTTCGGTTTTTTGTGAGTTAATCCATAATAGTGTGCAAATTTGTCTTAGGACATGATCATTAAATTATCATCGAGTAAATTCCATATTTGCACATGAAAAGAGTTAATTATTGTTTGTTTTACACAAGTGATACTCACATCATCTTGGTTCTTTATTACTTGATGTTTGTATCAAGTTGCAATATAAAATTTGATGAAATCAGTATTCATATCATCATGGTTTAATTATACTAGTGGTGGTTCTACTCACTTCCAACATTTCAAAAAATCTCAATGATGATACAAAACGCTCAAAAATGACTTAGAAAGAGATGACAATAGCCCCTTTGCATTTCATTTAGCTTGCATTCATGTTAAACATTTCATTTAGCTTGCATTCATAGTAAAATGACATTTAAGGTGCATTCATGTTAGGTTTAGATCCTGCATTCATAATCTTATGGGATCTTCCAAGGCTTTGAAACAAATCATTGATTCTCTTTTATGATGGAGTACATTAGACATTCACAAAAACAAGTGCATTTCATTGATCATCTTCATTGAAGTTGCATTCATTTCCATTTATCATTATCATGAATCATTACACCTTTTCATCTTTTATTAATCATTAATCATTGTTGCATTAGGTTCATTAATATAAGATATCATATGACTCTCCCCCTCTAGTAGTAGTAACTCCTTAGACTCCTCCAATGACAATACCACCAATATTAAATCTACCTCGACCACCTATACCTTGAAAAACTCTGCCACAATCATCACCTCCACTACCATCACCACCTCTACTACAACCGCCACCTCCACCAACTCTACAACCTTGGACCCTAGCTACACCTCTCTGCCGCCAAGGTCTATCATCATAATCACTCTCTAGAGGAGGAACTGGCTCATCCAAAGAAGTCAACCATGGGAATGGATGTCTAGTGAGCCACTAAGAATACTCAAGTGTGATACTTTCATCTAGGATATATCCCATGTAATCCAAAACCACTGGTACAAAATCCTTCACTATAGTCTCATACAAAACACTTGGTCTGTAGATAGCTTTATCCTTGTGTATACGAGCATACCCAGATAATCCTTGTGGTATACCCTGAGTCCTACCATATTGTCTAAGCACTTTGGTCACCCAAAATATCTCAATAATGTAATTTTTCCAACCAATCAACCATCAAGACATAAATAAAAAAGGCATATCTACCTGATCCTCCTACCAGGCCTCACAACCAAGATAGGGTCTCCAATAAACTATGTCAATATAATAAATCTGTGCTTCCAGTACTCTAATTTTCCTAGCTTAGACTAGATTATGATACCACTATAACCATAGATGAAAGGGAGAACCTCTACACTCACTCTGTTGGCAATAGGCCATGTCACTAGGATGTGCTCTTAGGCCCAATCTCTAGCAATACAACCCTTGTAGATAAATTTTCTCCACAATCATACACCACCTGATGCAGCTCATGATATAGGTGTGCCAATATTCATGAACCCCAGAAAAATAAACGAGGATGTCCAATCATATGTTCTAGAATCTAAGCTCAACCAGCATGGAAACCATGAGCTCTTCAATCAGCCATCATAAACCATCTAGTGAAATCTTTCAAAATAGAATTAAGAGGGGCATATCTTAGTGTCATGGTCTCCTATAAGACTATGTATCCCCTAATCGTATCATTGTTGAAAAATATTCATACAACATCACCATAATCCTTAGGATCATAATATATAAAATTACCAATGATAGGAATTTGAATAATCTTGTACAAGTCCTTTGGGGTCACCATCATCTCTCCAGATGGAAAATTAAAAGTGTTTTGGTCATTATGCCACATCTTTGCTGAAGGAGTCAGTAAACCTTGATTCATATTAAATTGAGGCATATCTAGCAAAAACCCAAGTCCACATCTCCCAATCAATCGTCTATTTTCTCAAGACAACTAAGGAATCATGTCAAATGGTTTGGGGTACTATTTAGCTTACCCAAGGGAATTATTTAATTCAAAAATCAAGACATCAATCAATGATCGATCATCTAAAATCAATCAATCCAAACATCAATATCATCTATCATATCTGCTTAGGTAAGATTTCTAACAATATTGAAGAGCACATTTATTTTTTATCCTCCAGATCCTGAGCTTGAAAAACATCAAAAAATATATCCTATCCTTTGACATCATTATCACAATGAAAAATGATTGACAAAACATCAAAATGACTTAAACCAAAAAAATAAAAATAAACCCTTTGATCAAATGTGATACTTTGTAGTATGAATGCGATTAAATATCATATGCAATACAACAAATTATAGTTGCGACATCAAAATCATCATATGTGGGAAAAAATTCAAATGTGATGACAATTAATCAAATTTGACGCACAAATCTTCATATGAGATACACAATTCAATGCAACAACTAATTTTGGATGCGATGTAGAAACCATGAAAAACCCTAATTTGAATGCAACAAATCGAGTTTCATATGCGACATAAGAAGTATTCAATGAAAAAATATCAAATGTGAGGAAACACAAAACTTCTTACGTTTTTTAATAAAAATGTGTAAAAATTAATAAAAATGACAAAACAAAGTAGGCTATAGAATACTCACCGGAAGTCCATAAGTTAGTGGTCTCTGGTAGTTTTCCACCTGCTCAAGTGTGTGCTCGACATACAGAATCAACATGATTGCTTGAAGGTATTTCCCTCTCAAAAGGGTTAAAAGTGAAAAGGGAATGTGAAAATGAGGAGTAAAAAGGGATTTTGAAACCTTATATATGCACTAATTTTACTTAATGATCTAGGAGATATTTTACCACATTTATAAAAATCTTTCACCGAGGCATTACTCTCATAAATTTCTATTGGGAACTAAATCGAAATGACCAAAAATGTAAAAATTTTAAAAATTATCGAAAAATCTTTCAAATTTCCTAAAAATTGAGAAATCATTTCGATTTACCTCCTGAGGGGACATACACACATCAAAACACAAAACTTTCATAATCGGGACAAATTTTCAACATTGGGGCATCAAATTTCTAAATTTCAAATCATGGCATCAAGGAGATCAAGTTTCAAGTCAGGAATGTTTATCAAATAAAATTGAATCAACATCATCATATCATTGTTGACAAGAGGTACTGATATGGAGGACTTGTATTTTGTCATTAATGACAACTATACACTTTTATAGTGATGACTTTCTATGATGAGATGATACTGGAGGATAGATTATAGATTTGGCTAAGTATGAAGTATCAGACCCAGTGTACAGGTTTTGGCATATGGATCGGTACAGGATTATATGATCAAGTTTTACATAGGAAACCTAGGAAGAGATTGAAACAGGTATTATTTACATTGGTCTATGATTACATTATTTGATATTATGATTTGATTGAGCTATAGTCTTTTGAGTATTGATATATAGAGTTCAGTGAAGAATAGAGACAAACGGGTATTGGATTGATCAGCGGTCCTATCAAATTGATGATTCAATCAGTTTGATTATTGGAGATGATAGGGACAACATGTGTGATGACATCTATGCTTTTGTTCAAGGTTACAAACATGTTTTGGGGTCATATCAAGCCGATACTTCAAAAATTATCTATTTTGTTCTTGAGGCCGACAGTGAGAGTTATTATATCTGATGATGGATATATAAGATTAATTTTTTGAGATATTTTGATATAGAAATGGTTGTATATGATTGTGATATGATCTGTATGATTGATGGATTAGTGAGAAGAGATTCAAATATCAGTTAAGCATATTTATTTGGCACTTATATCTAACTTTTCAAGCATTATTGATGATGTTTCTGAGTTCACCCTTTTAGATGTAAAATTTTGTATGGAATTGTGCCTTTAAGGGTTGTATACATGTTTTATATTTGAGTAGTGAGCTCTAGGAAGTATGCATGGATGCATGTGCATTCCCTTTATATACTTAACCCCTAACAAGGTAACTTATTTCTATAGAAGTAATACATGTGGGTTCCCTCCCCACCGTGGTTTTTCCCTTAACTGGGTTTCCACAATAAAAATCATGGTGTTATGATGTTGTGGATGTTTTGTTTATGTTTAAGTTTTTTACTATTCATTGCTTTTGGTTTTTGGTTATGCAATCAAGTTAAAAAGATAACAAAAGCTAGAACACTGATTCACCCCACCTCTCAGTGTTCCTCAATCCTAACAATTGGTATCATAGATTTGGTCCTTGGAAGAAGTCTAACTTCTTGAGGAAGGTCCTTATCGAAGATTTAACAGTTTCTAGCAGTGCTTAGAAACAACTCTTAGTTGTGCTTGATAATCTTAACAAATCAAATGCTCATAACTTGGAATTGGAAAAGAAGCTTAAGGATGCTGATATTTTCATCAAGAATCTCAAGGAACAATTGAACAAATCAAGAGACAGGAGGAAATATATTTTTGATCAATTGAAGCATAAAGATGATTCAAAAGCCTTGAAACAAAAAACACATAAGTGTGAATAGATCACAAAAGACAGAGATAATCTAAAACATGAATTGGAATTTTTGGTTATGAATATCACCAAGGAAATTGAAGCGAACAAAAATAATGAGAAATCCTTGAAGGAGAAAATAGAAAAATGTTACAAACTAAATGGTGACGTTGGACAATCGTAGATCAATCTTGAAGAATCCAGACACAAAGAGCAGGAACTTGAAGATTCATTGAAGTTATTAGGAGAGAACTTGTAGTAGCTAATGAATTCAAGGATAAATTCAAATCTTTTTCAGTGAAGCTTGATGCACAGCTTGAGATTCAAAGACCTAAATGAAATTCACAAGGACTTGGTTTTGAGAAGGGAGAAAGTTCTGGAATAGGTGAGAAAATCAATTCATCAGAGAATTAGACTGAAGAACATAAGAAGACACATATAAGGCAATCAAATTTAAATGGAAAGTGCTTTTCATGTAAAAAATTTGGTCATAGAGTGAAGGAGTGCAGAAGAAGACTGAATGTTACATCATTTTTTGGTTATTGTTACACTTGCTATAAACTATGGACACAAATCAAATGAATACAAATCAAAGGTGAATAATTATGTGAAGTAAAGGAACATAAATTGTTACAAATGCAACAAATTTGGATATATTGTGACATAGTGTAGATTAATGACAAATCCAATGAATATAAGGTATGGAAATGTGACCTGTTTTAATTGCAAAAATTCTATTCATATTGCTAGGAATTGCAAATACAATAATGTAAGACGTTCGATAGAAAGATTCAGTGTGCAAAATGATAAAGGAAAGAAAAGAAATGTTGATGAAGTTAAAAAGGAAATGAGAAAGACATGGGTTAGAAAAGAACAAATTGATGCTATAGGAAATATCACACCATCTTTTGGTGTGGAAATTCCATCAAAAAATTGATTAGGTCATTGACCTAAGGGGGAACATTTCACGAAAAATCTTTACCTGTCCCCTGAATCTGATAAAGCAGTGAATGTGATTGGAATTTGCAGATTAACAAGTAAATTTATGACATGTTATTTTGTTTGCAAGAGTTTGATTGATGTTTTGAAGGATCAACAATAGATTTTCTATCCTCTGTTCTGAGATAATTTGAAGCTAGTTCATAATGCATTAATTGTTATATACTTTTGGGCATGCAAAACAAAAAAAGGCCATTTTTGTCTTCATTTCACACCTTGCAAGTCATAAAAAAGTTTGGAGAGTCTAAGGAGATTAAGGAGATTAAGGATATTTCAAAGTGATTTAAAAGTTCAACCATAAAAATATTGGAAAGGTATTTATTAATTCACGCAGATTCATTTTCGTAGGCTAAATCATTGATACACCTGGACCAGTATTCAAGAAACACCCACACAAATCCATGGAGGATGACCCCAATGGTTCCTTTTCATCTATTCCCAATGATGTTCTTCATGTCAAATATATTAGGGCATACATTAATTGTAACTTTTAAGAACTAGAAGACAAAGAGATTTCGCTACAATTCAAAGAGGTTTCTAAGGATTTGATTTTGAAAGATGAATTAAAAAGTATTAGCAAAGAAAATGTTTGCACGGTGATGAACTATAACTGATTGAATGTTTGAAGATGATAAGTTGATGATCACCGAGATGCAAAAGTGAATGCAAGACATTAAATCAATTAATGTATTGTATTGTCATTAATGTCAACTTGATATAGTTTGATTGTTCATACACATAATATCATAACCTTGAAGATCTAAAGAGACAAAGTTTATATGGTCAGTAAAATATAAAAATTCTGTATACATCGAGTGACAGTAAACATTGAGAAATTCATAGTATATACCGAGCACCATAGTAAGTGAGCAAGTGTATACCAAGCACTGCAGTAAACTGAATTTTTTACTGAGCATAACTGGAGTTGATGACCGATCAGAACTGAAGTTAAAGAATGACAAAACTACTTAGCTGGCAGAGCTATATTTAGAGATTGACTGATTGATTGCTCTATTTTCAACGATTAGTTAAACTAAAGAAAGGAAAGAGATTTAAAGCACATTTTATTCACAGTTATTAAGGAGATATCTATGGAATAAAACTAAAGCATAGATTTACAGGATAAAGCAAAGCATGGCGAGTTTTATGGATCAAGAATTGATCTATGTCAAAAACAAGGAAATTGAGAGGTTAATCATGTCTATATAAAGAGACAAGGAATTCATTATGAAGGGAGAGAAATGTTGAATATATTATGGTGAAGATAGAATTATTCATGGAGATCTGATCATACAAGTTGAAGAACATAGCTAAGGAATTATGTAGACACTGAGAAACATAGGACAGAGCATTCACCAAGAAAAAGAAATAATGAAAGAAAAGGAATTGAAGTGTAAATTGATGAGAGAGGTATCATTGGACTAACAATAGATCTGAATATCTGCAAGTTAAAGTTGTATTTTGAACAGATCATTTACTATATTAGTTTAACCATTGAATCAGAAAATCTCTTCACCGAGTGGGATTTAACAGTCCTTATTGTATTGAGATAGTCAAGAGCATCAAAAGGTTTTCTTATTGACAGCATAGTGAGTGCTAGGTCAAAATAAAAAATATTGGTTTTAAATCCTCTAACAAGGTCACACTTAACAATGTGTATTGTAACCTTTAACAGGGTTAGCTCTTCACCGAGCTCACTTCAAAAGAGTGAAAATATTTTGGGTTACTGGACCCAGGTGGTTTTTCCCATATTGGGTTTCCACGTTAAAATCTATTTGTCAAATGTGTATATGTTTCATTGCATTGATATTTTTCTTTACACATTAGTGAAATTGGATTGGTCGGTTAACAGTAAGTTTATTTACTGCTACTTGGTAAAGTCTAGAAAAGATAAACAATATATCTTACCGAGAAGTGTATATTTGTTAAATTTATTTATGGCATACATCTTGATGGACTGAAAGATATCTAGAGGGTATTATATTTGAGAGATAAGTTTTGGTTGGATTTTTGGAATTAATTTTAAGGCCACTAATTCACCCCCCCCCCACCTCTCAGTTATTCTAACACATAGGTCATGGATTTTCCTGATTTCATCAAATCATATTGGGTTTGGTATGTGTTGAGAAGAGTGCATGATTATTTTATGTGGATAGATAAACCTTGTAATATCACGAAGGAGGTTCTCAAGGTATTTAAAAGATTATGTGATAGTGGAGAGGTTCCTGCACTAAAATCTATTCAGAAGGATATAGTGACAAATTTAACCATTTCTCAGTGGAAAAAATGAGCAATAATAGTGAACAATTTCTTCAACCTGATGTGAAGTTCGCATCCATGGTGCTCAGTTACAAGGTATTTCATTCTATCAGAGAGAATTATATTTCTTGCATAATCATATATGTTGCATACAAGATGGTGAAAGAAAATGGGGAATATGACATTCGTGAATCACTAACAGATCAACTTATGGAAAATATGGAGAAGATAAAGAAGGAAAAAATGAAAATATTCAAGTGTAGATCTCTGATGGTATGTGTATTTTTCTACTTCATCAATTACTTTCCTAGAGTAGGAAACATTAAGTGGAAAGAAGATAAACTAGTAGCTATTCAGATCAAGGAACTTTATAACATGTTAGGAGATAAGAAAGACATAATTATATGTGGGGATACTTTAAAATCTTTTGAGAAATATATGTAGTTGAGATATAGGAACCCACCAGAGATAGTGAGAAAGTATTAGGAGTTAATTTTTTTCATGGTAGAGATAGATGCATGTCTGATGGAGGCATCAGATCCCAGACCATCTTGGGTAATGCCTATGGGATATGAGGTGGATGGTCCACTTCTTGAGGCGTATGCTAAAGATATCTAGAAGAGACCCATAGATAAATTAGAGAAAAGGTTTTGTACATATGTTGAGAAGAACCTTGAGGTGCATGAGGTACTCACTAGACCAGGACGAGAATTAAATATTTGAAAAATAAAGTTGAGATGGTTGGTGAAATGATGGGCTTCACTAAGGAAAATATGATGGAAGCAAGGAAGAAGTTCAAAGAAAAGGTAAAATAAAATATTGTAGAAGAACCTATTAATGTTGATGATGATTCCCCTCTTTCATATATACCCTTTGCATTATCATTTAGAGGCAGACAAACAAGGATCTTGATGAAATCTTTTGTTAGTTCATTGGAGAAGAAGGTGGTAAAGAAATCAGATACACCTAAACCATATATTCCAAAGGCCACAACATCTAAAAATTTTAATACAAAGAAGACCACAAGCAAGAGAGTTAAGGCAAAAGGAAAAATAACATATATAAAATACAAAGGTGATGACAAAGAAGAGGCAACTGAATCATATGATGCAGTGAATAAGTTGAGAAAGAAGGAGCCAAGGAAACTGGAGTGGTGAGTGGTCCTACACCTAAGAAGAATTTTTAAGCTAGGGATTCTATGATTATTTCTATTAAACCACTTTTCTCATGCTATGATACTCTGAAGAATATGACACGTCATGGCATATTAGTTCAATTGAAGAAATATTATCACTTGTATGACGATGATGAGAAAATTGGAAGGAGTAATTTAGTATTTGAACAACTATAATAGATCATTGGTTTAGATCAAAGGGGACATCCCTGATGATCTATTTGATATAATTGAAGCTGGGATATTGACACCACAAAAAAGGATCAAGATATCAGATAATTTATATTGGTAAATTTGTGCCCTTTTATTGCCAAGGAGGAAGTAGACATTCTACTTGAGGAAGCAAAGAAAGTATTGAACTGGAAGTCTAGGATAAACACACTTATGCTTGGAGACATTGATGAGGTGACCAAGGAAACAAAGAAGGTAATGATATAGATTCTGATGTGAAGATAGTATGAGGTTGCATAGAAGAATGATGAACATATCAATGAACCTTTGGACACATCATTTCATATGACTACTGATGAACCAAACATCTTCATTTCTGGTTTTCCTGTTAAGATTTCAGTGAATGATGAAGAGGAATACATTCTCAAAGTTCAAACTACAAGGCAACAATAAAAGAGGGAGAATATGATCTTGACAAGGAAGATAAGGAGGATGGAGGAAAAGAGAAACTTGATGATCAGAAAGATGGAAATGAAGAGTTTAGAGGAGAAGAAGAGACAATGACATATCAAACTTATGCATAAT
This sequence comes from Thuja plicata, assembly GCA_018584345.1. NCBI lineage: Eukaryota > Viridiplantae > Streptophyta > Pinopsida > Cupressales > Cupressaceae > Thuja > Thuja plicata. The sequence continues at coordinate 785,215 of MU223473.1, forward strand.
TTTAAGAAATAGTTTTGGTAGTAAATAATGAGACTGGTGAAGTGGAAAGAGACACTGCAAAGGTAGTAGGATAAATTGACATTACTGATTCAGAGGATGTGCAAATGATTCAAGATCCAATTTAGTTGGATGCTCTTAATCCTGAACAGTTAATGGACATTGCCACTATATCACATACTAGATAAAGAAATCATATCTTGAGGACACATAGGAATTACAATGAGTTGCTTATTTTGGAATCTCAATTTTTATGCAAAATCTTACCTACCTATGCAATGAATTAGAATGAATCAACTTCAAGTCAGTTAGAAGGTTTGTTTAAGGTTGTAGATAATCACTTTGAATCTTTAGAGCAATCCACACTAGTAAAGGTACAAGGTTAATATAAGGTTAAGAGATTCAATGAGTTCAAGGTCAAGATTTCCATGGACAAGAACTCTTTGGGCCAGGAAATTCAAGGAGTGAAGGATCGATTGACAGGAGGGAGCATAATTTACAAAGCATGTATTGATTGTACCAATTGTGTATAAGATGTAGACAAAGCTATTAAGGAGACTGGGGAGAAACTAACTATAGTATCAAATTCTTTTGATCCTTTGAATACTTTAGCCTTAGTACATGCAGTGGAAGTGACTACCCTACATGATAAATTCAAAACTTTAGTCACAAAGAAGGAAAGAGTGAAAGGAAGAGTGGGTCATCTTATGAGATTAATTGTTCCTAAGCTTGACATTCTATTCAATAGATTGAAGGAATTAGAACTTACCTACAATATGCATGAATGTGTACGATGAATTCTTCAATATGTTGGGAGCAAGATCAAACATAAAATGTTAGTGGGTTAGCACATAAGATCGATTCAAAAGACAACATACAAAGTTATCTTTTCCTTCTTTTTAGTCTTTAATTTGATCAAATTTAACCATTTAAGATTTTCCAAACAACTAAAAGCTAATATTCTTAAGTATATTATCAAGATTTGTTCCCTTAGTAAAATTTCAGCTTTATAACTGCTTGTTAGATTGACCTCTGCTAAAAAACAGAGAGCTAAAATATTAAAAAGCAGTGGGAAAACCAAAAATCTTGATAAAGCAACAACGGATGTTTCATAAAATCTCAAAATTAATAACACCACGTTGAGATGCCAGTTCAGAGCACAGACGCAGGTTCTACGGAGATGTCGAATGATGGTTCATAGAGAACCAATGTTTGCGCAGACGCCTCTACGTAAAACACAGACGTTGATCTGCGTGTTGGGCAAAATTTGAAGGAAATAAAGACAAGAAGTTAGAAATTTTAGGGACGTGGGTCCAACCGGGCATACCAAAATGTGTACGATGAATTCTTCAATCTATTGGGAGCAAGATCAAACATAAAACGTTAGTGGGTTAGCACATAAGATCAATTCAAAAGCATGTAAAAGAGCCAACAAGCATCAAAGAACTCAACATAACATCGGATTGAACTAAAACAAGTAAGCACCCTAATTAACTTGTTTGATTTGTTATTTTGATGGAATGTAGGTGTTCTATCTCAAACACACTAAATAAAATGGATCCCAATGCCAATGCAAGATTGATAAAAATGAAGGAATTCAAGAACTAGTATAAGGAACTAGTCTTAAGTCCTTCAAATGATGATCTAAACTAGCTATGAAGATGATATGCATGAACAAGATTAAAGCTAAGATTAATTCACCAAATTGAAACCTAACATGTGATATATATGTGAATTAAGCTTAAAGACATGAGCATGAAAACTAGCAATGAAATTCTAAAGTAATTCTAACATAATAACAATGCAAATTGACAGATGCAAAATGAAGAGGAGAAGGCCTCTATTTATAGAGTTTTTGGAGAGAGGAAGAGGCTTGGATGAAGTGGCACCTATGTGGCATCCACATAAGAGCCACATAAGGGACACATAGGTTTAAAAAGATGACCAATTTTGAGTCAAAAATGGCATTTAATATTGAGTAGCTCAATATTTCCAAGTGGAAGACAAACTTGTAAGAAGAAATTAAAGAGGAATGGGTGACCTTTTTGGAGAGAATTTCCGCATGTGGGTGAGCATTCCATTAGCCTTAAAAAGGTTAGGAATCACCTATTAAGCATGATTAAAGGGTAGTTAGATGGGTAAGTATACTTAGGAAATGAGGTGATGGGAGTAGGGTAGGAATAGCGTAGGCTGTCTAGGTTGGATTAATAGGTTCCTAGCTAGGGTTTAGATTATAATTCAAATTAGATTTGAATAAATCATGGTTTAGAAGAATTAGGAATATGGGGGATTTAATAAATGTAAATTTATTAAAAAGGAGATTTTATGAGACAAATGTATTTAAATGAAATACATTAGAATAGTATTTAAGTTATTGATAAATATTAGCAAATGAGACTATTTAATTGATTAAATTAAATAGTTAGAGGGATATGAGGGAAAATAATATTAATATTAATATTTTTGGACGTCTACATTTTGCCCCTCTTTGACATGGTGTCGCAAGTGACCTTTCATCAAAGACAAGAAAATAAGTTGCCCCAAGGGAAGAGGGTTTCTAGCAGTCATGCTGAAGCAACGATGGTATAGGGTTGTGCCCCCTCGAGAAAAAAACACAACGAAGATGACGTTGTGGAATTTTCTCAAAAAAGGATGCAATGGGAAGGAGGAAGAGAGAGGAGGGAATAAATAGAATCCTTCATAAATGCAGCTAAGAATGCAAATGCAAATGAAATTAAATGCAGCTAATGAGCATTGGGATCCATTTGTGTGTAAAAAATATTAAGAGCACATCTGATTTTGATATTGCAATAGGAGGTATGCATCAGGTGTTAGAAAACACAAATGACAAGATTTCTTTGTGTGGACTCGACTCTCAAACAAAAGCACACTACAAGAGACGCATGTATCAGTAACCACCAGTCACAATGCACCAAGATATAGCAGATCAAGGTAGTGGTGAGTAGGTTTAGACTGACAAAAAAAGATAAAATCGGTAAAGAAGGCCTCATGACCAAGAATTCATTCGGTCCAAAGTTCTTTCCATGAACAAGATTGATGTAATGAAGGATTTGATAAGACGACTCCGGAAGGATGCATCCTGATGGGTAGAGATTGGATTTGATTTGATAAAAGAGATTCGCTGGCAAAAGCTGTGAACGGGATGGGGAGCAAGGATAGTCGGTCGCAAAATTGATTTGGTGGAAAACATGGTCTCAGTCGCATGAGTAGAAACATCACTGAAAACTAAGATCTGGAATGATGCAGAAAGAACAAAGTGTTTATTGCATGATTTTTGAGAATATTTGATGTTTTTGGAATTTTTGGGAATTTTTGAATTTTTTTGGATTTTTTGAAATTTTCAAATATTTTTGGGATTTTATGCGTATTCAAGCTATACAATAGGATGATTTATACAAAAATATACACGGGTGCTAGGGAAATAGGTGGGAAAAATGGGGGCTATAAGAGGGGCTGGGGGGCGTAAAGAAGGTCATTTGTGAATAGTGAATAGTGAAAACTGTGCTCTAGAGTGAAAAGATGACTGATGAGAGGATGAAGGGGCAGTTGGGGGAGCATGTGCGTACACATGGGAGGCCCGTAGAGAAACCGGTACCAGTGAGTGGCCTATCCAAGACCTTGTATTTATTACTGTCAAAGTTATTTAATGCTTTGGGAAGGGTTAGGGGGCAATAAATGCGGGTTTGTTGACTTTCAGAGTGGAGATGCTGGTTTAGGAACTGACGTCTATGAAGATGTCGATCCCCGAATAGGAATCTCCATAGATGTCAGTGTCGGATCAGTGTCTTTAAAGATGCTGGATCTAGACCCTCGCCTGCGAAGATGGTAGTCTACAGGAAAAGCAGACAGAGACGTCGGTGTATGAACCGGTGTTTCCGGCTGAACCAGTGTTTGCGCCTAAAAGGGAGGGAAATGGAGGGACCCGGCGGGGGTCAGGGATAGGTTGGAAAAATACCTAGGGACAAGATGCCCCACTTTGGGAGGGTTTAGGCTAGGACTAGAAGAAAAAGAGGCTGACATGGTGGATTTTTGAAATTTTTTCAGGAGCAGTTCCCCCCATTGGGATCGTGAGAGCATTGGTCGTTGACCATGGAGTTGGAGCCTCAGCTCATAGAGGATGACTGGGGTTTGTTAGTTATAGTCAAGTTGGACTATGTGCCCCGTTGACCTAGGCTACGGGTGCACAATGGGATGATGACCGCATTGATTGAGTGGTGGCACAGTGATACCACCACATTTCACTTGCCTACTGGAGAAGCGACTATCACCTTGGAGGATGTTTAGTGGATCCTTTGGATACCCATCTGAGGGGTGATTCCTTAGTACCAGTTGGAGGATAGCAACCATTTCATGGAGATTTCTTTCAGGAGACCTATGAGATAGATCCCGACATAAAGGACCTGGATGCCCTGGCAGCCAACGGTGGATCAGAGACTTCGGCGGGTGGCCCTATATCTGGTGGGACTGATCAGAGGGTGCATGCTAGCTGACCTAGCAGGACATGGTTTCGACATGGGATGGGTGCGAGTACTAGAAGAGATGCTAGAGGAGGGTACCACTTATTTTTGAGGGTATGTTGTCTTAGGACAGCTATACCATGACCTACACATGGCTGCATACCGTGGGACACACAACATTGGGACCAGAGTGATAATGATGTTAGTTTGGGCTTGGGAGCACATTGTAGTGTTCTGACCTATGAGAGTTTGAGATGTGCGATAGCTTGGAGAGCCCTATGCCTATAGATCTAAGCTACCCTTGAGATACACCTCCATCGGTCAGATTTGATATTGGTGGTGACTCTTAGATGAGGTTCAGGTTTTTTGCAGGACCCCATACAGACTGCGCGAGCCATGGGGGACGATGGACTGGGCGACAGTAGTGGAGGATGGTTTCAAGGATTTCCTATACCTATCATATGTTTAGACAGATTGGTTTCTACTAGGGAGGACCATCCACTAGATAGAGAGGTATAGACCCTCAAGGGTTATGCGATAGTTTGGTCTATAGTAGGGGGTGGTGGCAGAGGATGCCTTACATCCTCGTGGCACCAGGGAGGTAGGTACCTAGGGGAGATACATAGATGCTCTTATAGTGAGGGCATCTTGGAGGGACATTATGCAGCTTGACTTTATGGTGCATCCTGACATTACAGATTCAAGGATGACTCCAGAGTACGCAACATGGTGGGCTACACACACACCACTGCAGTTGATAGATCTAGCTCAGGTGGCTACTCACGAGCAGCCGACAGGGGACATGGACGTGGATGACAGGACTACGATAGGGGATGCCCCAGAGATCTTGACAACAAGTCAAAGGAGGAGACCACAGAGAAGGGTTAGATCTCATACAGAGGCACAGGCAAGTGCAGGACCAGATCAGGGGCCATAGGGGCCCCCAGTAGTATAGGGATAGGTACAGGAACCCTAGGTGCCACAATAGGTATAGGTATAGGCACCCCAGGTGCCACCATAGGTACGAGTGCCACACGAGCCACCTACAAGATATGTACCATAGGAGACTCATGATACTGTCATCGCAGAGTGATATAGTCTGTAGACAAAGTGCGCACAACTATGAGGTGTTCTAGGCATGGCCCAGGTGTTCGAGACTAGCCTACAGATAAAGATGACACATTTACAGGGTTTATTAGCTACGAAGACGACATGGGTGGACAGGGAAGAGGGTTATCTGGATACCCTATAGGGTAGGGTTGACTCAGAAGAGTTTTCCATGGTCAATTTGACACAAGATGCTATAGAGCTACATACCGAGATAGGTACACTGACGGACCAGTTGGATACTCTGACCTTGCAGCTAGAGCAGGCCACAAAGTAGATCTTTGCATTGACCTCAGAGAGGGATGAAACACAGTGGCGGGCTAAGACATACAGGGCTGAGAGGGATATCGCCAGACATGCAGCTGTTATAGGTGGGGCTAGGCAAGTTGTGGCTGAGGTGTTCGTAGCTCATAGAGATGCAAATAGGGCAGGTAGAGAGGCATCCCACTATCGAGCATTGTATCATCAGCTAGTTCCTGAGGGATAGAGGCAAGATTACTCAAAGAGGTCTTGATCTTAGAGCACAGTGCAGACCTCAACATCACAAGGATCTGTGGGTATGCCGCCATGTCCGCCACCAGACCAATGAGGTGGATCCTCATAGCCACTGGCATGATTCAGTAGAGGATCATGTGACACACATTTTTGCATTTTGAGATATACATGTATATTGGCACCAAGGTGCACGTGATGTATTTTATTGATGATAGACATATGTACTTATGGACATTTGATTTATATGTGATCGATGAGGACTCTTATGATGCCATGGTGTATGATCTATATGTTGTGATCTATATGATGTTTTGATACACATGCCTATATCATTACTGACATTTGGTGCTTGCAGGATGTGATGTATATGTATGATTTGTTCTGTATGCGGGATGGTTTCATGATTATGTATATATGATGTATGACTTATGCAGGGTGGATGATGCTATATATATAATGTACTGATGTGTGTGGATGTAGGATGTGATGTGATTTTAGGATGTATGCAAATGTGTATGTGACATTTTATGAATGCTTCTAAATGAGTTTTTAACAATGCAAGACTAAAATGCATCTAAATGAAGTAACTATGCAAGACATGAAATAAATCTAAATGAATTATGCAATATATGAATCTAAATGAATTAACTATGCAAGATATGAAATGAATCTAAATGAATTATGCAAGATATGAAATGAATCTAAATGAATTAACTATGCAAGATATGAAATTAATCTAAGTGATGCAAGATGAATCTAAATGATGGATTAATTATGCAAAGTTCTAAAATGATACTAACTATGCAATTAAATGATTGACTTAATGATGATTAATGTAATTTAATGATGGATTTAACATGATGATCAATGTGACCTGAATGATGGATCTAATGCAATCTAATGGATCTAAAATGATGAATAATGCAACTGAATCTTAATGATAGATACAATAATGATACTAGAGGCAACGTATGTGATGGATGCAATGGGTGCAATAGGACTCATATTTTTTTAGTGTGTCACAATCAACTGATAAACCAAATAGGTGGACTATGGAGGTTCAGGCAGGGAATGTTAGCAAGACGACAACTCACGATGTTAGTGTGATGGCGAGAAGATCGAATATGTCATGAATATACAAGGATCAAACTGAGTGATTAATTAAAAGCGATTAGGTACAATTATTATGTACAAAGGTTGTTGCCGAGATTTGATTGGATCATGTTGTTTGTCTTGATGTGCATGATAGTGTAGTATGTTGATTGATTAGTTCAAAAGGAAAGATACATCCTACAAGAACCCAAAGATGATGATGTAGATTTAAGTTGACAAGAGAGAGGATACATCCTCAATAGACTCATTTCCAGAAAGATGGGATTTTACCAAGTTGATTGGTCAAATGTGCACTACGAGCAAACTGTAGAACCAACGTAGGATTTTAATAGCGCAACTGTATCATTTTATGCACAAGGAGCAACTGAGGACACAAGAAATATATAGGACTAAATCTCAGGGTTTTGGATAGTAGAATGTATGGACAATAATATACAAGATTATGTGTACAAAAGCTCAGGATACGAGATAGGAGGATCATTTCAGACTAGTGTGTGTGATATGCGAACACCCAGGGAATATGGTAAATACAGAGGTTAGTGGAGATGTGGTGCTGGTGATGGAAGGAAATGATATTTTTATAGATAATGGAATGGTCCATTATGTGTGATGCCTATTTCTAGGTTTTTATCATGCATACATGTCCAAGGTGCCTGATTGCCAAGTTTTCACCATTGGATGAAAGTTTTCTCTTTATTTTTATTTTTGATTTCTTTGGATCTTTTTGATGTTTTTTATATTGCCCAAGTGCTTGTTTACCAGGTTTTTGCTAGGACAACCATTTTTTTAGCTTCATTTTTTTGCTTTTTTAGATATTTTTTCAGGACTGTTTTACATTATTTTTGTGCTTTCTTCAGGATTTTTTATACTTTTTATGAATTTTCTCAGATAACTGGAATGAACAACCATCCGTCAGGCATAGAAGTGCTTGTGATGAATGATGTTGATAGGATCAGTTAATGGTTCTCCTTTAGGATTGGAGAGTTGATATGCCCCAGAACCGAAGCATGCAGTGACAACATATGGGCCTTGCCAGGTGACTTCAAACTTGCCTTTGTTTTCCTTGTCTATACCCACTTTTTGATTTTCCTTTAGCACAAGGTCCCCTACCTGGAACTGGCATGGGTGGACCTTCTTGTTATATTTTTGCTTGAGTCTATTCTGGTAAACAATCAAGTTCTCATAAGCTTGCTGGCACTTTTCATCTAGTAGATCAAGCTGTGTGAGTCATGCCACTTGGTAATCTTCATCATCAATCAGGCCCCTTAGTGATACTCAGAGGGATGGTAATTTGACCTTAATTGGTAAGACTGCTTCAGCACTATAGACTAGGGAATATGGAGTAGTGCCAGTAGGAGTATGGTAGGAAGTGTGATATGCCCATAGGGCAGGGTTGATCTGGAGATGCCAGTCATGACCAGTATCATTGACAACTTTCTTGAGGATTTTGAGGATGGTTTTATTAGTTGCCTCAGCTTGGTCGTTACCTTGCGAGAAATATGGACTGGATAAATGGTGATGAATATGGAGGCAAGCACAAAGATCACTAACATGTTGATTTTCAAAAGGTATACCATGATTTTTGAAGATGGTGGAGGGTATGTTGAAGTGGAAAACAATGTGATAGAGGTTGAATTTGGATATCTGGACGCCAGTAGTGAGTGTGAGAGGAATTGCTTTAACCCACTTTGTAAAGTACTCCGTAGCTGTGATTATGTATTTGTGGCCTTCATACAAGAGGGGAGTAATCTTACCAATGAGGTCAAAACCCCAACAAGAGAAGGGCCAAGGAGGCGTAATAGGTCTGAGGTTCTGAGTAGGAGCATGGATCAAATTAGCATGGTGTTGGAAAGGTAAGCACTTCTTCACAAACTCACAAGCATCATGTTCCATTGTAGGCCAATAGTATCCTATACATAGAAGTTTCTTGGCTAGGACCATGCCACTCATGTGGGCACCGCAAATTCTAGCATGTACCTTTTGTAAAGCCTGGGTGGATTCATTTTCATCTAGACACCTAGAGAGCACGTTGTGATAGCCTCAACAATAAAGGGTATTGGCTACGAGGGTGTAACGGGACGCTCTACGAATAAAGTTTTGGCATTGGGTTGCAGTGAGGTGAGGAGATATGACACCATTTTGTAGGTAAGCTTGGATATCATGGTACCACAAGGACTAAGGACCAACCAAGACACATACACGATTTGATTCATCGTTCTCATAAGCAGGAGCATGAAGTTGCTCAACTAAGAATTCGTATTGCGTAGACTCATGATGAATCTCTAGGACGGAACCAATTGTGGCCATTTTATCAACAACCTTGTTCTACAAGCATGGTACATGTGTTATCTATAAGTGGAGGAAGTGTTCTTTCAGTTTGTCAACCATCTGCTTATATGGCGTCAATTTGTTGTCTTTGGTTTGATACTCATCTAGGACTTGTTTGATGATGAGTTGGGAATCGCCAAAGACATGTATATTTGTGATGTTCCATTCTATGGCCATGCAGAGTCCTGTGATTAGTGCCTCATATTCTGCAATGTTATTTGTGTAGGGAAATCCCAATTTGAATGACATAGGGATGTAGTCACCTTGAGGTGTGACAAAAAGTATTCCTGCCCCTGCACCATGAGCTATGTAGGACCCATCAAAGTAGATTTGCCAAGTTGGTTGTTCTTCTATCATGTATAAATTCTCATCTAGGAATTCTATGACCAAAGGATAAGCATCTACCAATGGCACTTCTGCTAGCTGATCAATGATGGCTTGCCCTTTAATGGAGTTTCTGTCTACATATTGAATATCAAACTTGCTTAGAAACATAACCCATTTTTCCATTCGACCTATGAGTGTAGTCCTGGAGAGTAGGTACTTAAGAGGATCCACCTTTGAAATTATCTTGGTTGTATGACTAAGCATATAGTGGAAAAGTTTTTGAGTGGTGAAGACCACTGCTAGACATGCTTTTTCCATAGGAGAATAATTGAGCTCATAACCTACTAAAGTCCTACTAATGTAATAAATGGCTCTTTCTTTACACTCATCATCTAGTTGAGAAAGGAGTGCCCCTAGTGTTGTGGTAGTAGTAGAAATATATAGGATGAGTGGTTGACCAGGTACAGGTGGTACCAAGATGGGTGGATTAGCCAAGTATTCTTTGATTTTGTCAAAACTCTTCTGACACTGAGGATCCCACTTGAATGTATTATCTTTTTGTAGGAGATGAGTGAATGGTTGGTACTTGTCTGCTAGTTGAGAGATGAAATGGCACATAGATTGTAGCTTTCCTTGGAGGCTGCATAGTTGTCAGAGTGTTTTTGGTGGAGGCATCTCTATGATAGATTGTACTTTCTTTGGATCAATTTCTATGCCTCATATGGATACAATGAACCCCAGGAATTTGCCTGATGTGACCCCAAAGACACATTTCTTAGGGTTGAGCATTAAGAAGTAGTCCAATTCTATCAAAGACGCATTCCAGAACATCTAGGTGATCTTCCCTCTTAGCTAATTTTTCCAAGATATCGTCCACATAGTCTTCAAGGATCATCTGGATCATGTCATGAAAAATGATAGTCATGGCCCTTTGATAGGTTGCCCAAGCGTTCTTTAAGCCAAAAGGCATCATGTTGTAGCACAAGGTGCCCCAAGGGGTTGTGAATGTTGTCTTATGCTGATCTTCTTCTACAATGCGGATCTGATTAAATCTAGAAAAGTCATCCATCAGTGAAAACATCTCATGTCTTGCTGTGAGATCCACAATCATATCTATGTTTGGCAAGGGGAAATCATCCTTGGGACATGCCTTATCGAGATCTCTAAAATTTGTACATATTCTAATTGATTTATCAGGCTTAGATACAGGCACCATGTTAGAAATCCAGTTAGAATAGTTAATGGGGTGGATGATCTTGGCTTGGAGTAATTTTTCTAGCTCCGCTTTGACAAGTAGTGCCACTTTAGGGTGCATCTTTATGATATTTTGCTTGATAGGTTTGATGTTTGGGTCCACTGCTAGATGGTGAACCACCATGTTGGGGTCTAATCCTGGCATGTGGGAGTGAGACCATGTGAACTTGTTGATGGATTCCTTTAATAAAGTGACAAGATCACTTTCTTCTGCTTCGGTCAGAGATGTTGCTATGTATGTGATGGCAGGATTCTCTTTGGTACCCAGGTTGATAGGTTTTGCTTCTTCAATGAGAATCGATGATTATTCAGGCCTATAATCATGGATCAGATTTTTATCTTTTTTATTTTTGTTTTCTATTTCATTTTTGCGGCTGAAGTTCTCCTCTTCCCCAAATTTTTCCTTTGGGTCCAGTTTGTAGACATATGTTGAGTCTTGCCCCCAGTCACTACTTTGCTCAATTGCTCCCATGAATCTTAGGAGTGCATCCTCACTTTAGAACTCATCAATGTGTATGACACTTGGTTGGTTCTAGTCTATGAGTTTAGGATGGTAGAGGGGAAGGTCAATGAAGAGGATGAAAATTTGTTGTAGGACAGCATTGCCCAGGAAGGTTTCATCATCAAAAACATCATCATAAGCTCTCACAACTTTCTCTTCCGGGATATCTTTGATGTCAGAAATTTTTCCCAAGGATGGACAAGAGGAAAATATGTTTTCATTGGTGCCCCCATTCGTTTCAGAGCCCATTCCAAGGCCTAGGTGCTTTTCTAGTTGGGTAGGTATAATAGGATCTTTCATTCCTTTCTCTTCATAACCAAGGCCACCTCCTTGGTAGTTCCTTTTTTTTGTCACCAATTTGTGTGTTGTGGGGTACTTATCTTTGAAGTAATTGAGGTGACTTGTGTCCTTGGGTGGTGGATCTTTATATAGCCATTGGTTGATGTTTGGTGTCATTTCCTGGCTAGTCAAAGTACCTTTTGATATAAAAGTGGTAGGGCCAAATTGTAGTGCCTTGGTTGTCTCTGATTCTGTCTTGTTTAGATTAGGTTGGTGGTCTTGAGTGTGTGGATATATTGGTAGTGCTCCAACTTTGAAGGCATCAGATAAACTGTACTCACTACAACCTTTGTTGTTGATCTTGACCATGGATAAGGTGGAGGAGAGGATTATTTCTGGGTCTGAATGGGTTTGAGATGAACTGGCGACAAAAGTACCAATATCAATCCCAGGACAATGATTGGAATGTGGAAAGGATGTTTCCAACACATTGCAGTATGCAAAGGGCTTGGGATCTGTGTGAATGGTGATCTCAGTGCCATTATATGGGAATTTGATGCATTGATGGTAGGTGGATGGGATGGCTTGCATATAATGAATCCTTGGGCATCCAAGGAGAATGTTGAAGGGAAGGTCGAGATCAACAACATGACATAATGTATCCTGGATAACTGGGAACACTTGAATGGGCAATGATATGGTGCCTTCAAAAGTACGCTCCAAATTTTCATATGCCTTTATTGTGATGACATCATTTGTTATATTACCTTCAGTGCAACCCAACTATTTTATGAATTTTAGAGTGCACAGATTTAGGGCTGATCCATTATCTATCATGACCCATTTGATGGAAAAATCTTTAATCATGACAACGATACGGAGTGGGAGATTATGATCAGTTTCATATGAGGGCACATCTATTGGTTTAAAGGAGACCCCACAAGATGCAGACATGTGTCCGACAAGGTTTTGGAATTCAGTGAGGTTGATGTCGCTTGGGACACGGGATTCTTACAAGGCTTTATTGAGGATCTCTTGATAAGTGGGTGATGTGCAGAGAAGATCCAGGATGGAAATTTGGGCTGGAGTATTCCCTAGGTGTTCCAAAATGTTGTATTGGGTCCTAGTAGATGGGTCAGGACCGACACCTGCAACTGTTATCTTGCCTCTACAAGTGGTGATTGCGCATTGGTTATCGACACCCTTGACATGGATGACATTGACAAAGGACTGGACTTGGTATATGCAGTTGATGAGATTATCATAGTTGATATAGGCATTGGTATAATCTTTTTTGTTGGCATTTTCTGCTTGTTTACCCTTCCCCTAATTAGAGGACTGGGTAGGATTGCCCGGACCTGTACCTGAAGTGTGTTTAGGTAATACATTTTGATAAATTTTAAGGCCTGCGTCTGGCGATGATTTGGTAGGAGAATCCACTTCTATCTCCTTGCGATCAATGAGATTATGAATATTGTGTTTCATCTTCATGCATTTGAGGGTGGTGTGTCCCTTAACATGGTGGTATTCATATTTCTCGTTGTCTTTATACCAAGCTAGCTTAGGATTTGAGTCATCAAATGGTTGTATTTTAGGATACACAACTTGGTTAGCTTGGACCAGCTTGCGAAAGATGACATCTATAGGTTCACCCAAAGGCGTAAATGTGCATTGTGGTGCATTTGAAGCATGAAGTCTTTGTTTTCCATGCGGGACTAATATAGCATTTGTCTGATTCATAGGACCTTGATAGTTGTGTTGATATGACGTCCTTGGAGGGGGATAGATAGTCGCACCTTGAGGGCACATATTTTGTTGGTAAGTCAGTTGGGAATACATAGGATTGGGTTGTTGATACATGGGAGGAGGTTGAGGGTACATTGGGACTGGCTACCACAACCTGGATGTGTTTGGTGTCAGTGGCTCCATCCATTACCGTGTTTTTGTTCTTGTTCAAGTATCATGATCGATCATTGTTATTTTTTTTAGGCTGGGATTCTTTGTAGTGCTTTATGGCACCCTTTTCTACAAGACCTCATTCAAGATCCATACCTTTGATTCTGATGTCGTGATAAGTTTGTATACAGCTCATGCACATGTGATAGGCAAGCTTAGGATGAAGGTTGTTAATGAAGATTTTGATAAGATGCTACTCTAGAGGTTGGTAAGACAACCTTGTAGTAAGCCCTTGCCAGCGCTGAAGATAATCGGCCAGGCTCTCTCCTCTCTTTTGTTTAGAATTGCATAGGTCAAGGAGTGAGAGTTCATTTTTGATATTATGTGTGTATTGGGCCACAAACTTTTTAGATAATTCAATGAAAGTAGAGACTGTGTCGTAACAAATTTTGTAGAACCACTTAAGAGAGGTTCCTCCTAAGCTTTTAGGAAATAGTCTCATGAGGAAGTTAACGCTATAGGCCACTTCTTGGCAGGCCATGTAGAATTATTTCACATGGCTCACAAGATCTCCCTTCCCCCAATATTTATCAAATTTGGGTGTTTCAAAATGCTTGGGGAAGGGTATGGAAGTGATAGATCAATCAAATGGATAAGGACATACCTCTTCAAACTTGAATGTTTTAGCCTCTATCCTAGCTTTTAGCTCCTTGAGAGAATTCTTCATTTCCTCCCATTCATGATTGATTTGTGGGGGAGGATTGTTAACTGTGATTGCATGGTTTCCTTGAACCTGATATGGATCGAATGGCGAATATGGAGGATTATGTGGGGGATATTGTGGTGTTTGGTATGATGGTTACTGGTCAACATATATGGGCTGTTGTGGTGGAAGCTATGGTTGAGGGGAATATTGCAATGGAGGAGGTGTCGGCGCTTGATAAGATTGTTGCAACTGCTAAAAATATGCTTGTATTTGTTGCGGCATTGGATAGGCGGGATGAGCTTGTTGCGCACCTATATAGGATTGAGTATAGGTGTTTTGCGGCAGAATGCCCCCAATGGGAACATTGCATTATTGTGGAGGTGGAATTGTTTGTGATGCAGTAGAAGATGGCATGGCTATGTAATTGGCAGAATGAGCTCGTTGTTTTGCATGGGTTGGATGAAAGGATTAGCAAATTGTTGCAGTGGTTGTGCCATGAGGGAATTTTTCCCCTGTGTTTTTGGTTGTTGTGTAGTTTGTATGGTGGGTTGTGCAGCTGTAAAGGGGTTGATTTATTGTTGTTGTGCTTGGGATGTGAATGGGTTGGTGATTTGTTGCTGCAATTATTGTTGCTGGGATGGTTGTTGAATAGATTGTTGCTACTAAATAGGTTGCTATTGTTTTTGGATAGGTTGTTGTTGTTGGATAGGTTGCTATTGTTGTTGGATAGGTTGTTGTTGTTGTTGGATATGGTGTTGTTGTCGCTATTGGATAGGTTGTTGCTGCTGTTGGATAGGTGGGATGGGAATTTGGGGTATGAAAAATGGGTTCGTGGATGGTTGTAGTATGGGGGATTTGGGTTGAACAACATTTGAGGTAAAACTACTGGCATTCATTGTGATTGCATTGCTGGTGGAGCGGGAAAAGTGGACCCTTATGGAAATAAGGGTTGGTTATATGCGTTGGTAGGTGGCATGCTTGTGGTGAAGAAAGGTAGAATAGGCATGGAGACTTGGGTGCTTTGATGTTGTGAACTGGTTGTTGTACTTTGAACGGGCTGAGAAGGAATAGGTGTAATGGTGGTTTGTTGTGTGCTAACTAGTGGTGGTGGAAAGTTTACAATGAATTTTGGAATTGTTTGTGAAAGAGGAGCGATTGTGGCTTGCGGAGGTGCTTGCATAACGATAGGGGGTATTTTTTGTGCTTTTAATGTGGCATCAGGAGATGGGGATCCTGAGGTAGATGAGGGTGTTGTGTGCATGATGGAGGGTGGAATAGATGAATGAACTACTTGCATGATAAGAGTTCCCACTTGTAGGGCTCATTGAAGTGGATCAAAAAATTCATTTCTAGTGGGATGAGGATGCTTCCATGGATGTGCCATAGGTTGTGTGACAAGGGTGGGTATAATCCAAGGTGGGATTTGAAGTCCTTTTTGTTGAATGTCCAAGAGTACCTGATTGTTTTTGCATCCACTCATGGTGTTTACCATGTGGACATGCGCTGGATGATTGATAAATGTTTCCATGGTACTCAGAATAGGAGTTTCATTAGTGTCTACCCAGATATACTCAATTTGATCATTGGGCTGAGGCACATAAGTAACCATGGTGTTGGTGTTGTCAATCATAGGATTAGATGAGCTAGCGGCGAGATTAGGATCCATGTTCTTCCTCTTCTTAGTGGCTCGTGTGATAGGTGGCATGAAATGACTATCCTAAATGAATATGAGATGCAAGATGTGATGAAAAAGATGCACCTAGGAAGCTAAGGGTGATGATACTAGGATTAGGATGTGTTTAGGATGACGGATGCACTTCTATGGATTAAGGATGACTTGATGTATGCAAGGATTAAGGGTTGCTTATCCTAGTGTAGGATCAAGTTGATATGATTGTCTACCTAAGACAGACTTGTGGTCTTTGTCAGATGAGATTCTTTTTTAATGCAAACCAACCTTTTGGTCAAGGTGATGAGGTTGCAAAAGACAAAGGGGCTTATCCTAAACAATTCTTAGTTTAAGGACATTCAAGGATGGGGTTTGATTAAGATGTAGGTTTTTAGCAACTCAAAAGGGGATGCAATACCAAGTGAGGGATGTGATCAAGTATGCTTTTGATGATGATTAGGATGATGCTAGGCTGATTAGGATTGATTTTATTAATGCAGGATCATGCTAGGATGGGTGTGTGATGTGTTCTAAAAGATGACAACCTAAGGGAGGTCCTAAAATGCAAGCTAAGTGAGTTTAAGAAGAGGAGGAACTTTCATTTGTTGTGGTAAACCGACTAGTCATATTGTTCAAATCCAACAAAAGTAGAGTTTAGATGATATTTTCCCATGAAATGAGCAACCTTCTTGTTGTAGATCACTTTTTCAAATTCTCCTCATTTATGAATCTCTTGTTTGACAGAATTGATGATGTTTGGTAGCTTCTCGGGTTATGTTTTTCTGTTCTCTTTGCACGGGTGGTAACAAAGTTTTTACCTTCTTATGTTTCTTGGAATCAGTCATGTCCTATAAATAGATCTAATCTTGGATGAATAGTTGGAGGTTTAGGACATATCTCATAAAAGACTATATCTGAAAATTAGAGCCCAAGGTAGTCTTTCGCAAAGGGACATTGTCTTGATAATTTGGATAAAGTTTGATCTTGTTCTGATTTTCAATAGATTTGTTCCATGGAAAGAACTAATTTCAACATAATCAAACTAGAAAATAACAAGCATATGTTTGAAAACAATCTGACAAGGGATAAAGAAACCTTGAAGGATACAAGCATGTGTCAAATTTGAATGTTGGGTATTTCGTCTGTGTTTTGGATTTGTCAATGTTTTTCAAGCACTTCAAGCTCAAAATCTACCTAAGGAATTGGCATGGCATGAAAATACTTGCTCATAAGCTTAGGCACACACACAAGAGCTAATAAAAATATGGCCATCACCAAGCATGTAATGGCTCCAGTCATGACATCATATTATCTGGTTCCAAATGCTCAGGGTGGCACGAATGTACGAGTGATCTTGGGGAAGTTACTATCTTCCTTGCACAAGCATTATCACCTTTCGGGGGTGTTCCGAGTAGCTTCCAAGCCTAGAGTATTTAGTAAGGTTCTCCATTTGATTGTATCCTCTATGTCTGTGCAAGCACGATTGAGGTGTATTGTCCCATAGAGCGTCTTGACAAAAGTGGTCACATAAATGTGATTGAGACCGCGAGGCCACACTTAAGTTAGACGAGAGTCGAGTATAAGCTCAAATTCCAACTGACTCTCAAGGCTTTAACCCCAAGGAGTAAATTTGATTAACGTGAGTTAGAGTGGTGTGGCTTACACCTCGTTCTCACGTGGGTCATTCTTGGGAGATTTTTTCCTCAACTGACAGGCCCATCTAAAGGATTCAAAGTAAATTGGATTGGAAAAAAAAAGGAGTCTGGATTTCTAATTTTCCCACAAGGTAAAAAGAACATACTCTCCTATCTAGTATCATTTTCTCTACAAGCACGCAAGACAAGCTTTGTTCTTTCCCAAAAGATTTAATTGTTCAACACTAAGTAAGTGTGTCTAGGTTTTTGATCTTCCCAAAAGGGAAGAGAGCATAATCCCCTAACACTCACTTAGGATTAGACAAGAAAATCTAACTAATTAGGCCTAAAAAATATTAACACAAACATAATCATTTGGTCAATTTTGATGTAAGGCAACCTGCAAGATAGACGTGAGTAGTTTTGAAGTTGTCTTTGACAAGCAGTGCTGCAAAACAACTGATTAGTAGTTTCAATTCTAGCCTTTGACAAGCGTTGAAGACACAAAAACCACTAGACAATTATTAGTAAATGATAAAACCAATTTAGACAGAGCACAGACGTCGATTCAGGGCGCAGACACTGATCCTTGTTTTAGCCTAAAAATGATAGAATGCAAAAAATAGGCTAAAACACACAAAAAACCAAAAAGTGGCTATACCAGTCAGAGATGCCAATTTATGAAACACAGAAGTCGGTTATGCGTAGACACCGGTTTGTAAATTGCTGATGCTGGTTCATGAACCAGTGTTTACGTAGACGTCGTTGTACCTGTAAGCACAAAAAGACAGTAAAAGATAGCAGACAAAGTTAGCTTTTCCTTCTTTTTAGTCTTTAATTTGATCAAATTTAACCATTTAAGATTTTCCAAACAACTAAAAGCTAATATTCTTAAGTATATTATCACTTAGTAAAATTTTGGCATTATAGTTGCTTGTTAGATTGACCTCTGCTAAGAAACTGAGAGCTAAAATATTTAAAAGCAGTGGGAAAACCAAAAATCTTGATAAAGCAACAACAGATGTTTTAGAAAATCTCAAAATTAATAACACCAGGCGGAGATGCTAGTTCAGAGCGCAGATGCGGGTTCTGCGGAGACGCCGAATGGTGGTTCATAGAGAACTAGCATTTGCGCAGACGCCTCTGCGTAAAATGCAAACACTGATCCGCATCTTGGGAAAAATTTGAAGGAAATAAAGACAAGAAGTTAGAAATTTTAGGGACGTGGGTCCCACCAGGTGTGCCAGAATGTGTACGGTGAATTCTTCAATCTGTTGGGAGCAAGCTCAAACATAAAACGTTAGTGGGTTAGCACATAAGATTGATTTCAAAAGCATGTAAAAGAGCAAGCAAGCAACAAAGAACTCAACATAACATCAGATTGAACTAAAACAAGTAAGCACCCTAATTAACTTGTTTGATTTATTCTTTTGATGGAATGTGGGTGTGCTCTCTCAAACACACTAAATACAATGGATCCCAATGCCAATGCAAGATTGATAAAAATGAAGGAATTAAAGAACTAGTATAAGGAACTAGTCTCAAGTCCTTCAAATGATGATCTAAACTAGCTATGAAGATGATATGCATGAACAAGATTAAAGCTAAGATTCATTCACCAAATTGAAGCCTAACATGTGATATCTATGTGAATTAAGCTTAAATACATGAGCATGAAAACTAGCAATTAAATTCTAAAGTAATTCTAACATAATAACAATGCAAATTGAGAGATGCAAAGTGAAGAGGAGAAGGCCTCTATTTATAGAGTTTTTGGAGAGAGGAAGAGGCTTGGATGAAGTGGCACCTATGTGGAATCCACACAAGAGCCACATAAGGGACACATAAGTTTGAAAAGATGACCATTTTTGAGTCAAAACTGGCATTTAATATTGAGTAGCTTAATATTTCCAAGTGGGAGACAAACTTGTAAGAAGAAATTAAAGAGGAATGGGTGACCTTTTTGGAGAGAATTTCCCCATGTGGGTGAGCATTCCATTAGCCTTAAAAAGGTTAGGAATCACCTATTAAGCATGATTAAAGGATAGTTAGGTGGGCAAGTATACTTAGGAAATGAGGTGATGGGAGTAGGGTAGGAATAGGGTAGGTTGTCTAGGTTGGATTAAAAGGTTCCTAGATAGGGTTTAGATTATAATTCAAATTAGATTTGATTAAATCACGGTTTAAAAGAATTAGGAATATGGGGGATTTAATAAATGTAAATTTATTAAAAAGGAGATTTTATGAGACAAATGCATTTAAATGAAATACATTAGAATAGTATTTAAGTTATTGATAAATACTAGCAAATGAGACTATTTAATTGATTAAATTAAATAGTTAGAGGGATAAGAGGGAAAATAATATTAATATTTTTGGATGTCTACAATGATACTATAGATCTTCTTAATATGGAGAAAGAAGCTTATGTAATTTGTGTGCAGATTCAGGTAATGGACAGTTTAAAGAAGATTTGGGACACAGACTTTGCAGCTCTGAGGAGCAGTTTCTCAAACATTTCAAACTCTTGTAAGCATGTATGCATAACTTGTATATTTAAGATGATATAGGATTTTGGTAGTTAAATTTTGAGGAGGACCCTGAGCTTTTGTATTGTTTTCAAAGGGGTAGAGATAAGGAGAGAAAAATAGAAGATTCAACTAAGGGGTAGCACACATTCTTGGTTAGGAAGAAGCATTTTTAAAGTATGATAGTTTGGTATTTTTGGACACTTGGTCATTTTTTGCTAAGTGTTTCCATCACGCCAAAGGGGGAGATTGTCTGAAATAGACACTAATATGGAGGAGGTGTATGTTATCATTCATGGAAACTATACACTATTCTAGTGATGACTTGATATGATGAGATGATACCGAAGGATAGATTACAAATTTGGATAAGTATGGAGTAGCAGACCCAGTTTACATGTTTTGGTATGGATTAGTACATGAGTATATGATCAAGTTTTATAGTGCAAATCTAGGAAGAGATTTAGAGAGGTATTATTTACTAAACAGTCTATGATCACAGTAGTTGATATTATCATTTGATTGATTTATAGTCTTCTGAGTATCGGTATACAGAGTTGAGTGAAGAACAAAGACAAATGGGTATTGGATTGATTAGAAATCCTATCATATTGGTGATACGATTGGTTTAATTATTGGATATGATAGGGAAGACATGTGTGGTGACATCTATACTTGTGATCAAGGTTAGGAATATTTTTTGAGGTTAGATCAAGCCAACACTTCACACATTATCTATTTATTTCTCGAGGTCGACAGTGAGAGTTATTATATCTGATGATGAATATATAAGATCGATTTTTTGAGATGTTTTTATATAGAGATGGTTGGATATGATTGTGATATATTGTGTATGATTGATGGATCGGTGAAAAGATATTCATCTATCAGTTAAGAAGATTTATTTGGCACTTACATGGAAATGTTCAAGCATTGTTGATGCTATTTCTCAGTTCACCCTTTTGGATATTAACTTTTGTATGGAAGTTTGCCTTTAAGGGTTGTATATTTTTTTTTTATTTGAGCAGTGAGCTCTAGGAAGTGTGCCTAGATGCATGTGCATTCTCTTTATTTACTTAACCCCTAGCAGGGTAACTTATTTCTACAGAATTAATACTTGTGGGTTCCATCCTCACTGTGGTTTTCCCCTTAACTGGATTTCCATGATAAAAATCAAGGTGTTATGATGTTTTGGATGTTTTGTTTATGTTTCTATTGTTTACTATTCATTACTTTTGGTGGTTGGTTATGAAATCGAGTTAAAAAGATAACAAAATATAGCACACTGATTCACCCCCCCCCCCTCTTAGTGTTCCTCAATCCTAACAATCAGTGGGACAACCATCATATCAGGTCGACATCAAAACATCAGTTAAGATCAAAATCAGATTACTCTTTGAACCAACGCATTGATCACACAATGATTCAAAAGGGGAAAATGTATACACCTAAAAAAGGTCAAAAGCAAACATTAATTAAATTCAAGTAGTTTAATTAATTAAATCAAAATTCCTCTACTATATAATTGAATTAAATTTGATTATATAGTTCACTATTAATTAATTAATTCTTCCACAATTAAATGAAAATCCAACCCATTCATGTCTTATTCCACCTCCTTAATTCATCATATAACATATCATTTATGGCTAAATTAATTAAAATCCTAAAATCTCTCACCAGCAACAAAAGGACAAAAGATCAAAGAAACCAATGAGAGACAAGCTACAAGATCACATGGATAACTAAATAGCCTATGTTATCCTAGCCATTCATTCTTATCATGCATTCTTGACCATTCATCCTCAACTACCTAAATTGACCATGGTTAGACATAACTCACCACCAAGACCTTGGAAAATTGTTTAAATAGTAACATTTCTTAGTTCTTCATCATTCTAGCTTAAATCTTGCATCATTTAGCTCAATTGTTCATCCATTTCATATCAATTTCTCATTTTATATGTTGTCATCTTTGAGATCTTAATGCAACTAATAGCATTTAACTAATATTTATTAGATACCTAGAATGAGAGAAAAATGAGACGCTCTTACATAGTTATTTCATGTTATTTGTCAATGCTTTATCATGATTTGGATGAACTATCTAAATTAATGTTTCATTGTTTTGTGTGACCAGATTTATTGCAGACACTTGGAAATATTACCCTTAGTCAAAGATCATTTAAAAAAATGTGAGCCTTGGTATGTGAAAATCAATAAGCAACGAATATCTTGTTGTTGTAAAATAAATATTCTATTTTGTTATTACTATGATGCTTTTCAATATATACGTTGTACTTTGTAGGATTGTGGTATTAATATGCCACCTAAAATAATCAAGGAGTTTGTGGTAGGTTTGTTTTGTGAAAGATCTAATGGGAATTTTTTTTAAAGTTCATATATTTCTGGACAATGCACTAGTTGCAAGAATTTTTCATTACTAGGAGAATGTATGCATGAAAGTAGTAAAAATGATTCTGGACAAAAACTAGTGGATGTTAAAAGATTCAAGTATGTTGAGTATCCTTTAAAAGATGGGAAAATTGGAAAGCGTGGTGAATTAATCATAGGAAAATTTATTGTACATGCATTCATGTAAGAATTCAAGAGTAAGATTGTTCCAAAATATGTGAAATATTCTCAATATGCTAGATGGATCGATGGTCAATTTCACACATGTACAAACACATTTCCAATTGGTACTATACTATTAGTGGTTGAATTTGTGGAAAACTATACTCTTGCTCCATAAGAAGAAATTCAAGAGAAATACTACAATTCAATGTAAGTGGTTATGTTTATGATGAACTACAACTGATTGTATGTTTGAATTCATTTTGTTGATAGTCAACCGAGTTACAGATGTGATGATAAACATTATCAGTTAATGTATTGTCATTGATGTCAACTTATTTTAGTATCATTATGGTAAAAAACATCTATTATGGATTGAAGATATAGAATAAATAAAGTTTATGTGGTTGGTAAATGAAGAGTTATGTATACACCGAGAGACAGTGAATACCGATTAAAATACAATGTATACCGAGCATAGTGATAACCGAGCTAGGGATCACCAAAACATCACGTTATTGACCAAGTAATTAAATCAAACCAAGGCCGACTAGAATGATGAGCTATAAAATTGATGATTTTGAGGTAAATGATAAGGTTTATTATATTGATCAAACGGTTATGAAAATTCAAGGAAGATCGAACGATGAATATTTAAATTTGTTTTTAACACAACTACCAAGGAAGGTTTAAGTGACAAAACCAACAATGGAGATTAAGAGGCAAAATCTAAAGGATGGAAATTAAATGAGTTATGATGTCTATATAAGAGATAAGAGATTCATTATGAATCACTTGATGCTATGATGCACACACATGCAAAGTTTATGCATGACTGATCAAACTAGTTAAAGATAGAACCGAGCATTTTCTACAGACATCACCAAGTGACAGAGGAAAGAGCATTAACCAAGAAGAATAGAGTATGAAGAATCAGATGAACTGAAGTGAATAAATTGATCAGAGGTATTATGTACTCAGCATAGATCTAAAAATCTGCAAACAGAGTTGTATTTGAATCGGATCATTATTGTATCAGTTTAACCATTATTATAGATAAATCTCTTAACCGAGTAGGACATGAAATTCTTTATTATGACATTCTAATGAATGTTGAGTGTTTTCTTGTTGACCCCATAGTGAATGATTGGTCAAGAGAGAACTGTTAGTTTTAAATCCTCTAACCAGGTGACATTTAACAGTGTGCATTGTAACCTTTAACAGGGTTGGCTCTTAATCGAGCTCACTTTAGAAGAGTAAAATATTTTGGGTTATCGATCCCAGGTGGTTTTTCCCTTAGCAGGGTTTCCATGTTAAAAATATATGACTCAATGTGTATGATTGTTGTGAATTTTTATTTTACCTTACACATTACTTTATCTACATTGATCGGTAATCACATGATTAATTTACTACTACTTGGTAGATGACTAAATAACTACATGACTAAAAGTTTGAGAATACAGTTTACATTTCACCAAGTTGATTTATATGTTTGAAATTGTTTTTATATACATTTGGAAGAATTTGGGACTATAAGATAATTTGGAACTAACTGATTCCCCCCCCACTAGTTATTCTAACAGTTGGTATCAGAGCATAGAGTGCTTAGAAGGAAAGTTTTAAAGGACTTAAGCTAAAGATAGAGATGTATAAGAGAGACACACTGAAGCTGGACAAGGATAATTTCTCAACATGGAAAATAAGAATGAGACTATACCTATTAGGGATTGGAGATGATATTGCAATATACCTGGATTATGAATTCATCCTACCTACTTGACCCTTGACTATTAATTAGATGAAAGAAAAAAATGAACACAACATTATAATGGTAGAAATTGCTTCTTCTCTTACTGATGTTGAATTTGAGGATATAAAGACATGTACATCAGCCAAGCAGATGTGGGACAAGCTTACACTAGTTTATGGAGGACATGCAAATGTACTGAGAGCTAAAGCTGAAAGTCTCCAAGAAAAATCTGATGACATGAGAATGAAAGGAGAAAACTTAACATAGTATAGTAACTGACTCAAGGAGGTTGTGAATGCTATTCGAGGAGTAGGTGGAACTATTGACGAAGACACTATTGTGAGTAAGATTCTTAGAACTTTACTGCCTATTTATTATATAAGAGTCTCTACAATAAATGAAATGAGAGCACCACCTGGAAACAATATTACAGTTGATAGTCTTGTTGGTAGACTGATTTCTTTTGAGCTGAATAATTTTGACAATAGTGTTGTACCTACCATGGAATCTGCATTTATGTCTTCTTTGAAAATTAGTAAGTCTGGTAGAAAACACATGATTAGAAATAACAGTGACAGTGACAGTGACAGTGATGATAAGGAACTTGATGAACTTGAAGCATTAATGGTAAGAAGATTTCAGAAAGGAAAATGAAGATATAAAGGTAAACTACCTTTGATATGATTTAATTGTAAAGAAATTGGACACTTTTCTGCCCAATACCCTAACAAAAATAATGATGAAATAAATGAAAGATCTAATCACAGAAAAGATGACCGAGAATATAGAAGCAACAGATAGTATGATAGAAGGAATAACCAACATTACAAAGACAAAGGAAAGAAGGTGTGTTACATTGCTGAAGATAAAGATAATGATATTGGTTTTGACACTGATGAAGATATTGAGACAATATTTGTAGCCTTGAAAGAAGATTTAGAAGAATATGATAGGTATGTTGAAACAACTCTCATTTCTAAAGTTAGCAAACATGACATTTGGGTTATTGATGTATGCACCCTAAAATGGTCGCCTAAACTATGGGCCCAATTTATCATTTTATCAATTTATCAAATTCTTGAATCAATGCTTTGCAACATTTTCAATTCAAATCAATTTCCTTCATCAAATTGTAATTAATTCAATTATTTCAATATTTCCTAAGGTTTGATCATTTTTATTTAATTAAAAGATTTAATCTCCCTTTTAATTAAATAAAATTCATCTTATTTAATTAAATTAAATTCCTCCCATTTAATTAAATAAAATTCTTCTAATTTATTTAATTATAAAGGGAACCCCTCTTTTAATTAAATAAATATAAATCCCCACTTAAAGCTCTTCTTTTGATGAAAAAGGAAATAAATTAAATAAAAATCCCTTTTTCTTCACATCTTTCTAAGTGGTGGGATTTTTACCTCTTAATCGTAGCCTTTGATTTTTGCCTCTTAATCTCTACCGTCCATTTCTCTTTAAAAGGAAACCTCTCCTTCTCATTCTCATAATAGAAGTTTTAGGTATTGTTATGCTACAGGTTTGGAGAGCGATTTTGGAGGAGAATCTGAGCACTTTGGCTTGGATATTGCAACTTCTCTCTTCTTGTCTTTTTCTTCTTGCATCCATGGCTATTCATGTAGATTAGATTCATATTAGATTAAATTCATATTTTCTTCCATAGATTACGCTTTCATATTTCCTTTTATAGATTAATCATGCATTGTTATCATATAGATTAATTTATTTTTATGCATTGCAATCATATAGAATAGTTGTCATTTTCATGCATTGAATCTCTCATTTCATGGTGTACTTGCAAGGGCACAGCTAGGTCAATCTAAGGGCCTCCATCACAAACCTTTACACTCCATAACTAGGGAGCTATGAGTCGATATTTGAGGCCTCATTCATGAGCAACCTTGGATGGAATGACTCATAAAAGAGTGCCACATTTTCATCACACTTTTTTGGTGCCCACCGTGGGACAGAAGATTCATTTTCTATCACTTTATTTTTTTTCATAATTTATTTTTAGATTTTCATATTTTCCATAATTTTGCAAGGAAATTTCACGCAATATTTTGCAGGTCTACAGGGGAGTTTTTTCTGATCTGTGTGTTTCTTCAGGCGGTACTGTGTGAATCTTCATGTGGCTATCTATGAATCTTCACATGGCACTCTGATAATCTTCACGTGAGATTTCTCACCAGAGATCTAAATTTTATTGCTATATTTTATATCTTTGACCTCTAACCGCTAATGTTTACTATTTTTGGTGGTTTATGATTTGTTGTTGTTGTTGCTGATCTGGACTTGCGTGGATAAAAAATAAATGTTCATGTTGCATTGGATTTGAGGTATTTTGTTGCATCTCTATAACATTTGGATTTTGGAAATAAAAATGAATCTCTCATGTGTTTAGCTTGAGTGTTTCTTGCTTTCATAGATCATATTTTCAATTGGTGCTATAAAATTTGAACCTAGATTTGCTTTCTTGCATATATGTTTCACATAGTAATTAGGCCTTGTGAACACTATTTGTGGCGATCTTGAGAGAGTGGGCTTCATTTGCTTGTCTTACATACAAAGCTCTTCTTGACAATAGATCCCTTTGTAGGTAGGGAAGGATTTGTTATTATCTCACTTGGTTTGGTCTTGAATTTTGATTGGTACTTTCTCTCTTGAGATTGGTGGTCATTGCTGTTGATTTACCTTGGGTGAGGTGATTTCAAATTAGTGGGTTAATTAATCTTTCTTGCTATGTTTTGGTGACGTGAAGAGGCTAGAGGATTATGCTCTTTTCCCTTTTGGGAGAATCAGAAACTTGGAACCCTTGAATCCGAACTATGTCCCCATGTGGTTCATATTGTGAGTCTTCCTTGTTAGAGGGGGTTAACCATAGTGGACACTCCCTTTATTGGGTTAACCATGTCGATGGAACCTCAAGAGGTAATAGTCATTTTTTCCATGGTAGAAACAACCCCTATATAAATGTCCTTATGGAAGAAATATCCATGGGTGTAGTTTCTTGTGGGTTGTTAGATCTCCTCAGCAGCTCCTGATTGATTAATTTCTCAGACTGTCAAAACCTCGGTGCGCCAAGATAGGATTTCACCCACTTGAGATTACAAAAGTTGTAGAGTCAAACCATTACTAAGAACCATAGTGCAACCAACTTTTTATTTTCTAGGACTATGTACGTGATTGCAAAATATTTTGAGAACATACACAAGTAGAATCTTATGGAGTAGAAATACTAGGACACTATCCATGTTCATGTGCAAGGTTGCTTTGTCCCTTGCTCATTGTTTGAAGACAATTGATTGCTTGAACTCCCTAATTGTTGTTCTGCGTGCCTGATTCATGATCAAATCTGTTAATGCATCTAGTTGGTTATTTAAAACAAACAAAAACTGAGTTCTGGTTCCTTTCTATCAGAACCCTCGCACGAGAAAATTATTTCCTCGTGCAGCTCTGTGTGAATTCTCACACAGTACTGTGAGAATCCTCACGCGATATCCTGCCAATTTTTTGTTATCCCATCACACCAGTTTGGTCTTTCTTTGTGTGGTTCTGTGCTAATCCTCACGTGAGAAAGATTTTCGTCACGCGAAACTATCTGCCAATGAGCTATTTGCTGTCATCTGCCGCTTGCTTGATTGTCACCCTGTCATTTCCAATTTCCTTGGTTGATCCTGGTCAGATTGGATTACTTACCCCGATGTTAGAAGCTTTTTTAGGTTTGGATTTTTGATTTTGACCTCTTGAATTAGTGATCTTTGATTTCACAAGTGACCTTGCTTGGAGCTTGGTGAGCTAGAAATAGTCCTTGTTGAAAAGATAAACCTTTAAGATCCTTTGATAACACCCTTGCAGAGTTTTGTTAGTCTCTTGTCCATTTCACTTTCATACAATTTCAATCTCAATTAATATAATTTGGGTAAGACCATCCTCCTGATCCATATGTGCAAGGGTACTCACCCAAATTTATTGGAAACCTTTGTGGCAATGTTACCTTACGCCTTTTGCAAATTTTCTATCTTATCACCTCTTTTTGGACAAGTTAATGCCTTTTCTATCCTACTTTGGTACCAATGTCTCTTAGGGTCATCCTATCAGCTAGTACCTTTTTCTTTCATGCCAGTTACAACAAGATATCAAGTAAATCAAGGAAAACAATCTCAAGTGGTCTTTAACCAATTACCCTTAGTTCAAACTTGCCAAAGACATAAGGAAAAAGAACCCATATTTGATCAATCACCTAGGAATATCTCAGAAGTGTGGTTTGATTCCAAGAGTCACCTTAGTGAGTTGGGTACCCCCTTAGTATCTTCTCACTATTCTATGGATATGAGTTACACAATGACTCAGAGAGAGAGAGAGAGAGAGAAGACATGGATAAACATCTTGACGACATGTTTGCGAAGTATGGGGATACTATTTCATCTGGTGGTTCCTCTCATAATAGTAGGCCGGCCTCACCCCTTATTTCAACAAGATATCTAGATGCACACCAAAGGGCTGAGAGAGAGAGAGGTAAAAGACATGCTTATGATGATGAGTTATCACAACATGAAAGCAAAAAAGATGAATGTTATGACACCCATGTCAATACAACTTATACCAACAACTTGTTTAGAAATTAAAGACCAAGTTCACCACTCAAGACCTCTTTAGGTTACATGAATGAAAGGATTAAGAGGATTGAGTGTGAAAAGGAAGCCTTCCTAGATGAACAATCTCGTAAGGGAGAACAAATTAGACCCCTAAAATGGGAGAGATAGACTTTGGTAGAAATGGAGAAGAAAGCATTTCAAGAAGAGCATGATAGGCTCTTGGCTCAGCAACTTAATGATCCATTCAATAATATGCATGTTAGTGGTGGAAATAGTTCTCATCCATCCACCCCTCCTAGGACTCCATGAAGTAGAATACATTCAAGATCACCATCATGATCTCCTAGCCCTAGGGGAAGAAGGGCCTCAAGACATGATCATTATAGGAGACAAACCCCTCCTATGAACTCAAGGCCACCTTCACAACGTGCTCATTATGGTTCACAATATGAGGGTAGTAGCTCGAGCTTTGATTGCACCCCCAAGACTTTATGAAAATGCAACAAGAGCCACTTTTCCAACAGTATGTGGAGAAACATTTGGAGCAAAACAAGGATAAATTCCTAGAGAGCCTAATCAACAAGGGTGCCAGAGTCCCTTACAATTTTGATGTGGATAAAAAGATTAAGAAGAAAGGTCCATCCCAAGATGAGAAAATCAATGAAATGCAAAGAACAATGGACAAGATGTTGGCACCGAAGAATTCTTTCTCATTGGACTTGATTTGTCCTAATCCTTTTGATAAGAGTGTTGACATGAAAGATTTTCCTAGAAAAGTTGAAATTCCTCAATATGAAAAATATGGTGTCTTCAATGGCTAGGGTTTCATGCGTACAGTGTCCTATCTATGTCTTTGCTCTGAGATTTCCATCTATCATAATGCATTTACTATGTGATTTTTGCATTAGGGTTAGCTTTTAGTATGGCTATGGCCTGTTAGCACTATATAAATTTTTTTTGAATCCCTTGGTCTTGTCAGTCTCCCGGGCTTTCTTGTTTTCAAAATCTTGGTTTTACCGCTCAAAAATGAGTCAGTCACTTTTTGAAGTCTATTTCATC
>MU223473.1:815629-828302 GCA_018584345.1 Thuja plicata
TTATACATGACTCCATGCCCTAGGATTGAGCACTGGTCTATTTTTGTACAATGAGATGACTATCATCATTTAAATCAAAATCTTTACTTTCAGTTCGGTCTGTCTCAGTAAAAGTTACAGTGAACATCCCTGTAATTCCATCAATAGCTAGCTTGAATAATTTAGTGATTTCATTATTCTAAAAGCTGTTAAGGGTATTCCCGCCCGAGTTTGTGGAGCTCAAAGTGCAGAAGGTTTCAAAACCTTGTTTCTGTTATTCTATTCTATGCTGACTCAGTGTTAGGGATTAATAGAGTGAACCCTTGAAGGGTATTTTCATATCAGCAAGAAAAAGAATCAACATGGCCAACTTTGGCCCAATAGTTGTTGTTGGTATGCGAGTTGAAGCTTTGGAAAGCCATGGTGCCTCCTCTGAACAAATGTCCTTGCAAGTTCATCCTGAAGGTCTTTCACAAGGTAACCCTGATATTGTTCTTAATCTGCAAGAATTTGATTCTACATGTGAATGGTTAGAAAAATATACTCTAATTGGATATTTTGTGGGTCGTACTCCTCCTAAAAGTATCCTCAAAGATTGGGTTAACAAGAGCTAGACCCCTCATGGGTTCCACCTTGACGGTGTGCAAAACCTTACCAAAGATTTTTTTTTTTTCATTTTTCTAACCCTTCTCAGGCGGAAGCGGTTTTTAACCGCAGACCCTGGACTGTTAGGTCTTCCCTTCTTGTTTTCTAGAGATGATCTCGAGACTTCACCGTCTTGGAAGACAAGAAACTTAGGGTTCCTATTTGGGTCAAATTTCCTAGTCTCCCCTTGCCATGCTAGCCATTCATTGAGTCCATTGCTAAAACCCTTGGTAAGGTCATTTTCATGGAACATGACAAATTTTTCAATGCCCACCCCTAGAAGCATGTCTGTGTTGAGGTCAACCTTTCTAGGGACCTCAAAGACACTGTTGAAATCCAGATTGGTGCCCTCACCATTTCTCAAAAAGTGCTCTATTTGAACTTGCCCAACACCTGTTATCAGTGTCAATCGGTAGAACACAAGATTAAGGATTGCCCGTTAGCTACCCCTCAGGTTAAGACACAGCCAAAGGAAGCACCGACCAGAAATACGGAAGCTGGAAAAAAAGAAGAATGGACTACAATTTCACGAAAAGGCAGGACTGCCTCAAGCTCCAAGATGACATAAGCCACTTTTGCTATTGTGTCGCCTAGAGAAAATTTGGCTGGAAAATCTCCTTCTTCCAATGATTTGCCACCGCCACTTGTTTCAAACCCTGTTATTCAGGGGAAAGTCCCTGCCATGAAGCCTTCCACTCCAGAGTGGTGCTCGCGCCACCAGTGGATTATTTAGTTTTCTCCTGGTCTTTGTGTCAGTCTCGCAGTCCTGATGGACACACAGATGACCCAGATAAAAGGTGGTTCACCTCTTCTGAAGAATTACGCCCCAGCTTTGGCTCTGTACTAGCCTTCTTGTAGAATAGCTTCTCCTCTCTTGGGGATGAGGAAACCATGCAAGAGTTTTTATGAATTTTTTTCATGGAATGTGCGAGGTATAACTGACCTCTCCAAAAAGTACTATATGTGTGATACCCACCGTAGAATTCATAGTCTAGATGTGTTATGTTTATAGGAAGTTAAGATCTTTGGGTTTCTTCTTAACTCTGCCTGTCGTGTCATATGGCCAAACAACATTGTTTATTCTTCTCAGCATGAAGCTAGTAAAGGTGGTGTCATTACTATTCTGACACCTCACCTTCATTCTTCTATTATTGCTCATGGTTTTGATTCGATGTAGTGTGTCACTTGGATTTTTATTTCTTTTCATAATCATTCTTTTGGTGTCATTAATGTTTACGCCCCCAATGATGCTGTCGAAAGATCTCAACTTTGGCACTGGCTGGCAGATAGTCTACCTCCTGCCACTTGGGTTATGTGTGGGGATTTTAATATGGTTGAGCTAGCCTCTGACAAGGAAGGAATTATGCCTTTTTGTTGGACAGCTGGAGAGAGAGAAGCTTGGTATCACATGTGAAATAAATTGGGCCTTTTTGATCCCAATGCTAACCGCCGCCAGCAAGGTGGGGTTTGGCATACTTGGTCTAATTTTAGAGCTGCCTCTGACTGTATATTTAAGAGGCTAGATTGTGCTATGATAACGGCTCTATCTTTTTTCTCTTTTTCTAAAGATCAAGGCCTACCTATCATTCCTCTGGCAGATGTTACCTTGTCAGACCACTTCCCCATTTATTTCTCCATCACTTGGCAGTTTTCTGCCAGAAGGGCTGCCCAAACGTAGCTTTATCTCAACATGTCTATGCTGACACATACCTCCACTATTGCTCACATTCTTCAAGTCTGGAATTTAGAGCCTTGGCCCCACACTTATCTTGGTTGGATTCAATGGTGGAATGATTCCATTACCCACACTGCTAGATTTCTTCGCATTTATGGCTGGCAGTTAGCTTGTTATAGAAAGCATTCTTATGAAGCTAACACTAAGGCTCTTCACAATGCTACTGATTTGCTTGCATCAAATCCCTTTGATTCTACTCTCTAGCTTGAGCTGGCCCAACTCCGTCATGAGAAATATATTGTAGATGCCTATGCTGCTCGTGGAGCTCAAATCAAAGCTCGCCTCCACTGGTTGGAGGTGGGCGATAAAGCCTCTAAGGATTTTTTCCATGCTCTCAAAGCCTGTCATACCAATGTTGGTATTCAAAAGATTAAGCAAGGATCTGACACCCTTACGAAGCTTCCAGCCATTCTGCAAGCATTTTTTTAGCATTATGAACAAGTGTTTTCTTCACAAGGTAATTCTACGGCATGGGAAGAGGCTTTGAAGGCTTGTATTGGTGTTACTCTAAACCGCCTAGCGGTCGAGCAGCGTGCCTTTTGTGAGAAATTTCTTAACATCTCTGACCTCAGAGAAGCAGCTTTCTCTATGGCCAATGATAAATCTCCAGGATGCAATGGCTTCCCCTACGAGTTCTACAAACATCTTTGGGATGCTGTTGGTCTTGACCTGCACAAAGTCTACCTCGAGGCCTTTCACAATAAAAGTTTGGGCACTTTAATTAATAAAGGAAATATCAAATTCATACCTAAGTCTAGTGATATGGAGGATATTTTCAATTGGAGGCCCATCACCTTGTTGAACGTCTCCTACAAGATAATTGCCAAGGCATTAGCTCTTAAAATCAGACATCTCCTTCCTCTTATTGTCTGCCCTGAGAAAACTGGTTTTATTAAGTCTAGGTATATTTTTGACAACATTATTTCTTTCTGGGAAGGGATAGAATGGGCTCGACATTCTAAGCAGGCTACCCTATTTCTCAAAATTGATTTTGCTAAAGCCTATGACCGCATTTAATGGCCCTTTATTCTTGCTATGCTTCAAGCTCTTGGGTTTGGTCCTCACTTCTTGCAGTCTATGGAAATTATTTTTGGCGATGCCTATGCTTGCATTACCATCAATGGATCCCAATTTGATACTTTTGAGCTTTTTTGATCCATCCGACAAGGTTGTCCGCTGGCTCCTGCCTTATATGTGCTTGCTGCTGAAGGCTTTGGGTACTTGCTTGCCAACTTTGTTTCCTTTGGTTTCATTCATGGCATTTCCCTTCTTGATTCCTCTTCCCAGCTTTTTAATGGTCACTTTGTTGATGACTCCTTTCTCACTCTTATTGAGGATGAGGAGAACATATCCAATGCCTTACAGTGCCTGGACACCTTTTGTCAAGCCTCTGGATCTGCTATTCAATGGTCTAAAACTCTTTGTTTCAGACAGTATTTTCTTCTAGCCCCTGCCTGGCTTAACAATTTTGACTTGAAATGGGTACAACATGGGGAATTTTTTCATTTCCTGGGCATTCCCTTTTCTTTCCATGGCTCCTCTATGGATTTATGGAATGTTGTGATTACCAAGATTGAAAAAAAACTGCAATATTGGATCTGCAAGCCTCTTTCCCTTGCTTGAAAGTTTCAGATTTGTTCCAAAGTTTTGGTTGCTACTCATGTCTACTACTCCTCTTGTTGGGTTCCCTCAAAGGCTTCTTATCTCAAGCTAGAGCATTTTCTCTAAGATTTTCTTTGGTCCTCTGGTGCTGACGGCCATGGTTTTCATAGGTTGCCTGGGAGTTCTGTTGCCTTCCTCGTGACTCTGGCAGCCTTGGCCTTCTCTCCACTCAGAGGTAGGGGCATGCTCTTTGTGTGAAGTGGATTATCCATGCTCTTACTGGTAATGAGTCCTAGAAAATTCTTGTCAGGCACTGCATTTCTTTGGGTTTCCCAGTTCACAGGCCGGCTTGGAAGGGCATTGGTCTCCAGACCTTTCTCACTATGAAAGAACCTGTTCAAATCCAGGGTACCTTCATCATCAAGAGAATTTGCAAAGCTTGGGAAGATTTTAAGACTTAGATCCGATGGGATGGTGATGCCTTTCACAATGGTCTTTCTTTCAATCAGTAGAGCCTCCGGTGGTCTTCATTGTTTTCTATTCAAGGCATCCCTTTGGCCAAGACTCAAGGGACTAGTGCTCTGCATTTTTTCAAATGTGGCATCTGGACTCCCAAGGACCTCTTCTCTAGAGCCTCTATGGGTCTCTGATCATGGGAGGATATGCAGGTGTAGTATCATTTGGCTTGTTCTGATCGCCAAACTTTTGATCTTTTGGTCTCTTCAATTCCTACCAACTTGCTTCATAAGATTGGCATTCAATCTGTCAGGCCTTGGTGGAAGGATTTGAAATGGTATCCTACCACACCTTTCAAAAATTATAAGCCAAGGCTGGGCTATAGGTGGTTATCTCCCCATCTTCCAATGGTGGATACCCTTAATCAGAGATGGCATCTTCAATCCTCCACATCTCACTGGAGCTCTCACTTTCAAACCATCTAGGCTGCCATTACAGAGCCTAAGATGGATCTTTTTGCATGGTGTCTACTTTTTCAAGGGCTCCCAGTTGGCCCTAGGCTCAAACATATGGGTTTTCAAGACCCTCGTTGTCCCTTCTGTGGTCACCCTGAATCTTTTTTGCACATCTTCTGGTTTTGTAGGAGAGCTCAACAGTATTGGAAGTGGATTCATGATTTCTTCAAACCTTTTCAGCCTAAGCCTTTCTCTTGGCACCTGATTGTCTTAGGAGATTCCCCTAGACTTCCCTCCAAGTTTACCTTAATTTGGCATACTTTTAGGATGGAGATTTTGTTTGCGTTATGGAAAGATAGGAATGTTGTTGTTTTTTCTCACAGCTTTCTTGATATGAATGTTGCTCTGTATAACAACACTTGCATTTGTAATAATGTTATGATGTAGATTCAAGTTTAGGCCAATAAAGTGGCTCTCAAAGTGGCTCACCTACAGGAGCTTCTCAATCATTAGGGAAATGCTCCCTATACTATTTCCTAGGTTCCTCCTAATGCCATTTCTGCTGAAGGTACTCCTCCTAGAGGCCGCCGCCGTGGGTGCAGCTCCTCGGCGCGCCACTCACACACCCCGTGTTTGCAGGCACCCTGCCACCACTCTTCGAGAGGTGGTGGAAATGGATGGCTACACCGCTCAGCTTCTCCACCTCACCATTCTTCTGGGTGGTCTCCAGCTCTAGCTCAGTCTGCCCCTCCTGATGCTCTTGGTTCTCATTGTGGCTCTGATTGGCCTCCTGCCACCTCTTCAAAGTTTCCCTGCCTAGCTTTGGCCATTTTTCCACCCAAGGTGGAAGAGAAAGAAAAAGAAGAAGCTAAAGATGATGGGTGGTCACTTCCTGACCCTCCTGTTAACCCCAATAATGAGTGGGGTTATGATGATAAAGATCCTCCTCCTTCTGCCACTGCTCTTGCTGCATAATGGCTATATGCCTTTTTTTTTTTATGAATAGTTGTGCTCTATTTCTGGCTTGGCCGTGTGAACTTTGTGGGGTGATTCTTATGTCCCCCGGCCCCTTTTTTGTGGATATGTAACTTTGATATTTTTATTAATTGAAAAGCCACTATTCATAAATATATATATATATATGATGGGAGTGGATATCCACATGATCATGTGCACTATTTTTATACCACAAGTTTTGAGTTCCATTAGGATGACTCTTATCTCATGAGGTTATTCCCACAAAGTCTTAAGGGACAAGCAATGGAATGGTTTACTAAGATCACTCCCCCCATTAGGACATTCAAGGAGCTTGTTCAAAGATTTGTTCAACACTTTGCATACAATCTTTTGTGATCTATCACCTTGTTGGACTTATATAACTTAAAACAGAGTCAAGGAGAATCCTTTGTTACTTTCTTGCAAAGGTGGAGGTGAAAGTGCTCTTGCTATTCTATGACCATTCCTGATAATGAAAAGATTTACATCCTTGTTAGAAACTTGGTTCCTGAATTGTGGTATGAAGTTAAGAAAAAGGTTTTTGATTCATTTGACACCATGGTTGAGACTGCATGTAGAATTGAGGATGTTTTGAGAGAACAAGGAATTTTGACCAAACATGGAAGTAACAACAACAATGTTCAAAACAACAACAATTCTAATAAGGATAAAGGGGAGAACCAACACATGAATAGGAATAAACAAGTGGTTAATGATGGATTTGTGGATTCCTCCCAACCTAAAGATGAACCTATGCTTCATTTATCTAGTGATGTTCAAGCTATGAAGCTCAATACCTCCAATCAACAAGAAAGTGAGCCAAGCTACCAAGGTAAGCCTAAGAGCGAAAGATGTCAATTTCCAAAACTTGGTGAGTCATATGGGGATATTTTAAAGAAACTTATTGTTAATAATCTTGTACATCCTCAAGATCCTGTGCATTTTTGTATACCTGAAGTTAAACCACATTGGTGGAAGGAGAAGGCCTTTTGCGTCTTCCATAATGGTATTGGACATGACATTGAACATTTCTACAAAATCAGGCATATTATTCAAGAACTCATTGAGAGTGGACAACTTACAATAGATGGATTGAACACCAACACCGATCATAAGGCATTCAAGGAACCTTTGCCCAAATATGAAAAGGGGGAAACCTCTAAAGTTAAGAATGGCAAAGTTGAGATCAATTATACTTACACAGATGCAAAGAATACAATCAACATGCTTGGATTTGTGGAAGAAAATGTTAACATGATGAGTGGAAGAGATCCTTATGGTTATGATCTAGATGAATACTATCCTCCTACTTTTGATAAAGAACCTATTGTGGTGCTAAGGGGTCCCAACTCCAGAGTGTCATCTCAAGCTCTTGATGTTGTTACACGAATTTAAGCTCCCGTTGTCATTAGAGGACCCAATTCAAGTCAATCTAGTAAACCTAAGCAAGTGGAATCCAAGCCTGTCACCTTGAAGCCAGTTGTTAATCCTAAGTCAATCTATAGCCTTGTTGATCAGTTACAAAGAACCCCAACTTAGATTTTGATCTTTGAGCTCTTAGAGTTGTCTCCAAGACATAAACAAATCCTTGAGGATGCTTTGCGCATGGCGAATGTCCCCAACAACTTAGATGTCGATCAATTCTAGAACATGGTTAATCACATTGCTAGCCTTCATTACCTTTCATTTTAAGAAGATGATGATAAATCTTTGAGCCATCCACACAATCTTTCCCTTCATATTGAGGTCATGATCCATAGAACCCGTGTCAGGCGCGTGTTGATAGATGGGGGTGCTAGGCTTAATATTTGTTCCTTTAATCTTTTGAAAGAATTGTGTTATTCTGAGAAAGTCATAGATACCAGAAAAAGGATTACTATCAAAGCCTATGATGAAGCAGAAGGAAGTTCCAAGGGGTTGGTCATCCTTCCTGTTAGGGTTGGTGCTGTTGAAAAGGATATTGTATTTCAAATAGTTGATGTTGGACCCCTTGTGTATAACATCTTACTTGGTAGACCATGGATTCATGACATGCAAGAAGTGTTGTCTACCTATCACCAATGTGTTAAGTTCCCCTACAATTGCATAGAGATTTGTATACCTGGGGATAACACTTTATCTATTAATTCAATTTTATCAAGGGCTCATGTTCCCCTCAATAGAGAAGTAGAAGATTTTGATGCAACTTTAGCTGAATGCAAAGACAAGCTTAAAATGACAGACCTTGGCATGGGGGGGTATCAACTCAACTCCCTCACAACATTACCAGTTTTACCTTGGTCTTATGGCAAGCCTTCACAAGAAAATAAACCTTCCTCTTCAGCTATGACCTTATTTGGCACATTTATAGAGTCATCAGTGCCTATTCAAGATGAGAAAGAGGAGACATTTGTTAGAGACTGGATCTATAAAGAAGAAAAATATATGCACAATGAGAACTTCCCTCCCTCTCCTAAGGCTTATGGAAGAGGGTATACTTTTGTTAGACAAATGGGCTATCCTGGATATGGCCCTCTTAATCAAAATTTGGATGCTAGATCTGAACCTCTTGATCATGCCCAATTTGGACGCAAGTCCAAGAAGCCAATTGGCCTAGGAGTTGAGAATTACAACAAGCATGCTAACCCTCTCTTTGATGATTCAGATAGTGAAGATGAGCGTGAGTATGTACCTAATTTGAAAAATCAGCAAGATATGTGTGAAGATTGGATCCCTTCCAATAATCTCCTTTGGAGAGATTCAGATATCATAGTCACTCATGAGTCAGCTGCAACTTTAGAACAAGAATTAGATATAGAGGACCCTTTGAGAGAGTGTCAATGAAAGAATATTGTTTATTTAATGGAAAGAGAAAGTGCTACTTTTGATGAAACTAGACCTTCTACATTACAATGTACCAAACCTTCATGGTGTAAGCATCCTAGTCACAGTTTAGATACAAGTTCTAATGAGTATGAATGGGACTCTTTTTCAGAGCCCTCCACAATTGAGAGAGATATTGATGTTGTTCACACTTATATTTTTCAATTTGAGGTAGCCAACGAGTCACATGTAGGATTAGAGGATTTGAACCCACGTGTTGCCTTAGTGGACGATTCTTTGCTTGTTAGGATGAATCCTAATTTGGGTAGCTTAGAGGGATACTTGACAGACTCTGACTCTTTGGTCACTAGCGATAATACCATTCACATTTATAACCTTGAACTAGTCATTGACTTACCTCTTGTTTATCCTGACCTCATTGATTGTTCCCAACGCTATCAAGAACCTGAGATTTTAACATTCCAAAATGACCATGAGATAGCTTGTTACCTAAATGCCATTGAGCCTATAGTCTCTTCCACCAGTGAACTGGCTACCAGTATGACAGAGCCAGACATCAAGTACCTTAGTCACAAAATAAAAAGAAAATAAAATCAAAAGAATAGGAGTTCTGATGGCAAAAACCACGGTGTGGCGGTGTTAGAACCAAAAAAAAGTAAAAAGAAATGACATATCCAAGGGTGAAAACCTCTCTCAAGGTGCCTAAGGATGAGGTACTTGATCATCTCCCTAGCTATTTTCAGGATAGGTCTTCAGTGCTTATTGAACCAACATGAGAAATCAATTTGGGTACAGATGAGGCTCCACAGATAGTACACTTGGCTGAGTCTTTGTCACCACAAGAAAAAGAAGCTTACATTAAGTTCTTATAGAAAAAGAAAATAAAATTTGTGTGGACTTATTCAGATATGCCAGGATTGGACATTAATCTTATTATGCATCACTTGTCCATATCTCCAAATGTCAAACTAGTTAAACAAAAATTGAGAAAGATGCATCCTCACATAGCTCTTCTAGTCAAACCAGAATTAGAGAAACTTCTTGGTGCAAAATTCATAAGAGCCATCACCTATGTTGAATGGATATCAAACATTATACCAGTTTCCAAACATGAAAAATCCATTCGGGTTTGCACAGCTTTTAGAGATCTCAATAGAGCATGCCCATAGGATGATTTTCCACTTCCCAACATAGACATGATAGTGGATATGACTGCGGGTTATGAAATTTATTCCTTAATGGATGGATTTTCTGGGTACAATCAAATTAAGATAGCTCCTAAAGATCAAGAAAAGACTGCATTCCCTTACGCATGGGGTACCAATTTTTGGAATGTTATGCCTTTTGGATTAAGAAATGCAGGAGCCACTTATCAGTGAGCTATGACAACCATTTGTCATGACATGATGCATAAAAACATGAAAGATTATGTGGATGAAACCTTGGCCAAGTCTAAACAAAGAGACACACACTTGGATGATTTAGAAGTAATTCTAGATCGTATGGAACAATTTCAACTAAGGTTAAATCCTAAAAAGTGTGCATTTGGAGTCACCTCTGGAAAACTACTTGGATTCATCATTTCAGCAAAAGGAATAGAGGTGGACCCTGAAAAAGTTCAAGCAATCATAGATATGCCACCTCCTAAAAACATTCATCAAATGAGGAGTCTTCAAGGATGTCTTCAATCTATAAGGAGATTTATTTCACAACTAGGAGATAGAGCTCAACCCTTCAACAAGAACTTACACAAAGGAGTCAAATGTGTTTGGAATGAGGATTGTCAAAAGAGCATAGATCAAATCAACAAGTACTTGGAAAATCCTCCTATTTTAATGCCTCCTATCCAAGGGAAACCACTTATTTTATACATTTCAGTGACAGAATCTTCCTTGGGGGCATTACTAGCTCAGCTTGATGAAAATGGAAAAGAAAGAGCGATATACTATATTAGCCGCACTCTTGTTCCATACGAGGTTAACTACACCATCATTGAGAAATGTTTCCTTGCAATTGTGTTTGCTTCCCAAAATTTGCGACATTACATGATTGTGCACACTATACACCTCATAGCAAAAATAGATCCACTCAAACATTTACTAAGTAAGGCTGCCCTCACAGGTAGACTTGATAAGTGGATGATGATACTTTCAGAGTTTGACATAGAGTACATTGAGTGTTAAGCGATCAAAGGACAAGCCATAGAAGATAAATTGGTTGATTTCCCAATAAAAGATAATGCACCTATTCAAGTTGACATCCTAGATGAGCACCTCATGTATATGATTGAAAGAACATGGAAGATGTTCTTTGATGGATCCTTTATGCAAAATAGCTCAGGAGCTGGTGTTGTTTGTTTCTCCTCATGGGTACATGATTCCTAAGTCTTACAAATTATTGTTCCCATGTACAAACAACATTTCTAAGTATGAAGCTTTACCAAATGGACTTAAAATGGCCATAGAATGGAGAATCATAGAGTTACACATCTATGGGGATTCACAGTTGATAATCAACCAAGTTAATGATGAATATCAAACAAAACATGAGAAAATGGTACCTTACAAGAATATGGTTGATTCCTTGGAAAGATACTTCACATTTGTCACATTTCAGAAAATCCCTAGAGCATAAAATAAAGTAGCTGATGTTATGGCTACACTTGCTTCACTCCTTTAGTTAGATCAAATTGAATCAAGATTTGAATTCCTGGTGGAAGAACTACATCACCCTATCTTTGACTCCCAAGAAATCCAT
This sequence comes from Thuja plicata, assembly GCA_018584345.1. Taxonomy (NCBI): domain Eukaryota; kingdom Viridiplantae; phylum Streptophyta; class Pinopsida; order Cupressales; family Cupressaceae; genus Thuja; species Thuja plicata. The sequence goes on from MU223473.1 coordinate 827,078, forward strand.
ATTATTTGTGCCCTTGTTGGTCATGATTCATCTCGTTATGGTGTCATTTACTCATACCTTCATGATGGTATTACACCTGAAACCTTTAACCGATCTAAACATAGAAACCTTACTCAAAATGCCTCTTGTCATTCCCTTATCGCTGGTGATTTGTATCAGAGGAGTCTAGATGGAATACTTCTTAGATTCTTAGAAAAGGAAGAATCTGACCAAGCGTTAGTTTTCATTCATGAGGGCATCTGTGGGGGACACTCCAATGGTCTTGCCATGGCCCCAAGGTTGCTTAGGTGGGGTATTATTGGCCCACGATGCAGATTTATGTAGTAGCTTTTGCAAAGTCATGTGAAAAGTGTCAAAAACATGGTAACCTGATACATGCTCCATGCAGGGAGCTCATTCCTTCTATATCTCATTGGTCATTTCAGTGTTGGGCCTTTGATCTTGTTGGGAAGATTCATCCCAACTCATCAGGTGGACACAAGTTTATTATCATTGCTACTAATTACTCCACTAAATGGGTAGAAGTTGTCCCACTTTCTGTTTCCTCAGGCAAGACAACCTCTCTATTCATTCTAAACCATATCATCTATTGATATGGAGTGCCTTCCAAGATTATCACTGACAACAGAGGCCATTTTAAAAATAAGGACCTTAAACAACTCTGCAAGAAATTCGAGATTAAACAACATTAGTCCTCCATTTACTTCCCACAAGGAAATGGTCAAGCAAAGGCATCAAACAAAACCATTCTTAAAATCTTGCATACACTAGTAAATTTTACCCTATTTTTTGACGAGGATTGGTCAAATTTTTGAGACCCATTGGTCGAACCGATGACTTAAACTGTCATCAAACTTTTTGCGTCGCTTATTTGACAGGAAAAGAACTCGTCGACATATTGACCTGCTTAGTGGTTGAATTATCAACCAAATCTTTGTCTAAAAAATCGCTTGAAGCTGGAATAATTGCAGATCAAACCTTTTATCTAAGCGACTAATGTTCACTAAAATTGTGACCACAGTTGGTTAGGATTAACGTCGAACACATAGCAGTCTCGTCAAAACATCAAACACAGTGTTTCTCTTTTGTGACCAAAGTTTGTTGAAATTGACGTCGATCACATAGCATTCTCGTTGAGCCTACTGATATTACAACGTCAAAAAAGTGACCAATACTAATTTTTGGTTTTATATATATATATATATATATATATATATATATATAT
>MU223473.1:855514-868444 GCA_018584345.1 Thuja plicata
TTTGATCATTTTTATTTAATTAAAAGATTTAATCTCCCTTTTAATTAAATAAAATTCATCTTATTTAATTAAATTAAATTCCTCCCATTTAATTAAATAAAATTCTTCTAATTTATTTAATTAAAAAGAAAACCCCTCTTTTAATTAAATAAATATAAATCCCCACTTAAAGCTCTTCTTTTGATGAAAAATGAAAAAAATTAAATAAAAATCTCTTTTTCTTCACATCTTTCTAAGTGGTGGGCTTTTTGCCTCTTAATCATAGCCTTTGATTTTTGCCTCTTAATCTCTACCATCCATTTCTCTTTAAAAAGAAACCTCTCCTTCTCATTCTCATAATAGAATTTTTAGGTATTGTTATGCTGCAGGTTTGGAGAGCAATTTTGGAGGAGAATTTGAGCACTTTGGCTTGGATATTGCAACTTCTCTCTTCTTGTCTTCTTCTTCTTTCATCCATGGCTAATTATGTAGATTAGATTCATATTAGATTAAATTCATATTTTCTTCCATAGATTAAGCTTGCATATTTCCTCTTATAGATTAATCATGCATTGTTATCATATAGATTAATTTCCTTTTATATATTGCTATCATATAGAATAGTTGTCATTTTCATGCATTGAATCTCTCATTTCATGGTGTACTTGCAAGGGCACAACTAGGTCAATCTGAGGGCCTCCATCACAAACCTTTGCACTCCATGACTAGGGAGCTATGAGTAGATATTTGAGGCCTCATTCTTGAGCAACCTTGGATGGAATGACTCATAGAAGTGTGACACATTTTAATCACACAATTGATAGTGGTTGTACACATCATATGACTGGAGATAAAGGTAAATTTGAATTTCTTGAGCATTATGATGGTAGATATGTTAGAATGGGAAATGATACACCTTGTTAAGAAAAAGGAAAAGGTACTATAATGTTGAACAATCAAATAAAATGTGAGAATGCAAATTGGGTAAAAGGACTTAATTATAATTTGTTGAGTGTTTCACAGTTGAATAAAATAGGTCACCGAGTTGCATTTGAGAACACAAAAAAGTTACAATATATGATGAAACAGGAAAGTTGAACGACACTGGTGAAAAATCAAAAGGTAACCTATTCTATCTTGACACTGCTGAAACTACTTGCTTAATGGATAAGAATGAAGATGTATGGTTGTGGCATAAAAGAATTTTTCATGTAAATTTTGACAACATGGTTAATATTAGTAAGAAAATAAAAGTTAGAGGCTTACCGAGCTTATCTAAACCTGATCATGTAATGTGCAAGAATTGTCAAATGGGACAAATGTAAAAATCTAGTTTTAAGAGCAAGAATTTTTTATCTAATGATATTTTGGAGTTAGTTCATACAGACCTATGTGGACCAATGATAACACAAATTTATTATGGGGACAGATACTTTCTTTTATATGTTGATGACTACTCTAGACTGATGACTGTCATGTTCCTAAAATAGAAATCTGAAGCATTTAAGATGTTTAAATGGTAAAAAGATAAAGTGGAAAAACAAACTGGTAGAGATCTGAAGTGTTTGAGATCTGATAAAGGAGGTAAATTTATTTCTGATGAGTTCACTAAATCTTGTAATGATTATGGAATTAAGAGATAGGTTTCTGCACCGGGGACACCACAACAGAATGGGGTTGCTGGAAGGAGAAATAGATCAATTATGAATTATGCTAGAACACTGATGATTGAAAAGAATGTTGCACAAACATATTGGATAGAAGCTATTAGTACTGTAGTATACACACTGAACCGAGTACAACTGAAGAAATATACAAACAAAACACCTTATGATCTATGGTATGGTTACACACCTAATGTGAGTTATTTTAGAATCTTTGAAATTCATTATTATATTCTAAAAGATGATTGAAAAGGTAAATTTGTTTCAAAAAGTGATGAAGGAATATTTCTTGGATATTCTACTAAGAGTAAAGCTTATAAATGTTTGAACAAGACTTCTAACAAGATCATTGAAAGTGCAAATGTGAGAGTTGATAAATTTGCTGAGAAGAATGATGAGAAAAGCATGAAAGAACCTAAAGATTACAGTAGATTTGTCTACATGGAAGAAATTGATACCTTACCCGCGTGAACACCTAATATTACCGTGCAACTGGGTAATGTTACTGTACAATTGGGTAATTTTATCGAGTAATACGAAGCACAGACCGAGAATCAAGAAAATGTTGCAACTGAAGATCATGATCAAGAACACAATGAACCTACTGGAGAACACAATGAAGAACAAAGAATTGAACCTATACTTGCAAAATATGTAAGAAGACATCATCCACAGAATCATATTATTGGAGATAAAAGAGCTGGCATGATGACATGAAGTAAGTTGACAGACAACACATGTCTAATTTGTGAATTTGAGCCTAAGAATGTTAGAGATGCACTTAAAAATGAAGAATGGATTAATGCAATGAATGAACAAATTGAGCAGATACAGAGAAAACAAAACATGGACATTAGTACCAAGACCAAGTGATAAGAATGTCATTGGCACCAAATAGATATTCATAAACAAGTTGAATGAGAATGGAGATCTAACTATAAATAAAGCAATATTAGTATGCAAATGGTATGCACAAGAAGAAGGTAGTGATTATGGAGAAACTTTTTCACCTGTTGCTAGACTTGAAGGAGTTATAATATTACTTGCATACACAACATATAAAGGATTCAAAGTATATCATATGGATGTTAAATCTACATTTTTGAATGGAATACTGGAAGAAGAGGTATACATTGAACAACTTGAAGGATTTATTGATCCTGATCAGACAAACATGGTATGTAAGTTACACAAAGCTTTATATGGTTTGAAATAAGCACTGAGAGCATGGTATGAAAGACTACGCTCCTATCTTATAAGTATTGGATTTATTAGAACAAGTGATAACAACAATTTGTATTTGAATGGAGGAAATGATGATAAAACTCTTATTGCTGAAATTTTTGTTGATGATATTATATTTGGAGGAAATGATAACCTATGCACATCATTTACTGATGAAATGAGGAAAGATTTTGAAATGTCAATGTTTGGAGAGATTAAATTTTTTCTTAGCTTGCAAATTTTACAACAGACTGAAGGCATCTATATTAATCAATCCAAATACATCAAGGAAGTGTTGAAAACATTCAGAATGGAAGAATCTAAACCAGTCAGAACACCTAAGGTGACAGGATGAAAACTAAGAAAATAAGATAAGACACTTGAGGTAAATTAGACTTTGTATAGATCTATGATTGGAAAGTTGATGTATGTTGTACACACAAGACCAAACATTGCACACGCAGTTGGCATTGTTGCAAGATTTTCCACTAATCCCAGAGAATCACATATGACTATTGTAAAGAGAAATTTTAGATATCTGAAGAACACTGAAGACTATGGATTATGGTACAAAAGAGATGGAAAGTGAAAACTGAAAGTGTATACTAATGTTGATTGGGCTAGGAACATTGATGATAGAAATATCACTACTGGTGGAGCATTCTTTATAGGGGAAAGATTAGTTACTTGGATAAGTAAAAAGCAAGGGTGCATATCTCAATCAACTGTAGAAGCAGAATATGTTGTTGGTGCTGCAAATTGTTCAAGCATAGCATGGATAAAACAAAGTTTGAAAGGTATGAATGAAGAGATTGTTGATCCAGTGATAATTTATTGTGATAATACTAGTGCAATAAATATTTCAAAGAACCTTGTGATGCATGTAAAAACCAAGTATATATCTATCAAATATCACTACTTGAGGGAACAAGTACAAGATAAACAAGTGATACTAGAATATGTACAATCAAAAGAATAACTTGTAGACATATTCACTAAACCATTACCGAAAGATACATTTGAGTATTTGAGGGGTAGACTAGGGGTTCGTCCCTTGTCTATCGGTCACTAAGCTCACTAGGAAGTTGCATCAACCTACATGAAATTAGAATATCAATCATATTGATGCAAAGATAAACTAGATTGACAAAGATATATCAGTACACTGCAAGGTACTTACTGCACCAAAAACCAGATATATTTTTAGCTACTAAAGAGCTGCATATTTTCTTTTTGGCATTGTTGTCAAAGGGAGAGAGATTCAATGAAATATCTATCCATTAAAGGGAAAGAAGATTCTACCGAGAAAGGGAGAGAAATACATATCTTTCTATCAAAGGGAGAAGAGAATGATAAAGGGAGAAATGACATATCTATCTACAGAGAGATTCAAGAACAGAAGAGTCAAAACTGTAGGGAGAGTTTGCATGGTGAGTTTTTTTAATGCTGACACATTTTCTATATTCAAGCTAGGGAGAGCTAGAGCATTTTGCAGTTGTAGAACAAAATTTTGGTATGCTATGGCATTTTTATATTGCATATTTCATATTGTGTTTCCATCAATGCCAAAGGGAGAGATTGATGAACTACAACTGATTGTATGTTTGAAGTCATTTTGTTAATATTCAACCGAGTTATAGATGTGATGATAAAAATTATCAGTTAATGTATTGTCATTAATGTCAACTTATTTGAGTAACATAATTGATGTTGAATAGTTATTTTGGTTTTTACTGTGGCATTTCATGATGATTGTTGATGTTTCTTGATCGTGGTCTATTCATGTTTCTAGATAGCATTGAATGGTATGATCACTTTTGGTGATTTTCTTGAGGCGTGCTAGTGTTATTTATGTTTTTGGCCAGCATGATGGTGTAACTGATGAACTATAACTGATTGAATGTTTGAAGATGATAAGTTGGTGATCACCGAGTTGCAAAAGTGAATGTGAGACATTAAATCGGTTAATGTATTGTATTTTCATTGATGTCAATTTGATATAGTTTGATTGGTCATACACATATTGTCATAAACTTGAAGATCTGAAGAGACAAAGTTTATGTTGTCAGTAAAATATAAAAAGTATGTATACACTGAGTATAGTGAACATTAAGTAGTTCACAGTGTATATCGAGCAAGTATTACCGAGCAAGTGTATACCGAGAACCGTAGTAACTAGAGTTAATGACCGAGCATAACTGAAGGTGATGACCAAGCTTAGCTGGATTTAAAGAATGAAAAAATTGCTTAGCTGGCATAGCTACAATTTAGGGATTGACTGATTGATTGCTTTATTTTCAAGAATCAGTTAAACTAAAACAAGGAATAAGATTTAAAGCATGTTTTATTCACAGTTATCAAGGAGAGATTTATGAAATAAAACTACAGGAGAGATTTACAAGATAAAGCAACACATGGCAAGTTTTACAGGTCAAGAAGAGATCTATGACAAAAACAAGGAGATTGAGTGGCTAATTATGTCTATATAAAGAGACAAGGAATTCATTATCAAAGAGAGGAATGTTGAATCTATTTTGTGTGAAGATACAATTCTTCATATAGATCTAATCATACAGGTTGAAGAATAGAGCTAAGGAATTCTGCAGACACTAAGCAATAAAGGACAAAGCATTCACCGAGTAGAAGAAAGAAAGAAAGCAAAGGAACGGAAGTGTATATTGATCAGAGAGCTATTATTGAACTAACAATAGATTTGAATATTTGCAAATCAAATTTGTATTTTGAACAGATCATTTACTATATCATTTTAACCATTGATTCAGAAAATCTCTTAACCAAGTGGGATTTAACAGTCCTTATTGTATTGAGATACTCAAGAGTATCAAAAGGTTTTATTGTTGACAACATAGTGAGTGTTAGGTCAAAAGACAAACTTTTGGTTTTAAATCCTCTAACAAAGTCGCACTTAACAGTGTGTATTGTAATCTTTAACAAGGTTGCCTCTTCACTGAGCTCACTTCAGAAGTGTGAAAATATTTTGGGTTACCAGTCCCAGGTGATTTTTCCCATATTGGGTTTCCACGTTAAAATCTATGTGTCAAATGTGTATATGTTTCATTGCATTTATATTTTGTTTTACACATTTTTGAAACTAGAATGGTTGGTTAACTCTAATTTTATTTGTTGTTACTTAGTAAATTCTAGAAAAGATAAACAGTATATATTACCAAGTAGTTTATATTTGTTAAGGTTATTTACGGCATACATCTTGATGATATTGGGACTATAAGATAACTGAGGGTATTATATTTGAGAGATAAGTTTTTGGTTGAATTTTTGGAATAATTATTAAGGTCACTGATTCACCCCCCCCCCCCTCTCAGTTATTCTAACAATTGGTATCATAGCTTTGGTGCTTGGAAGACAAGTTTAAAAGGACTTAAGCTAAAGATCACAGGATGACTAAAAGGGATGTGCCTAAGTTGAACAAGGAAAACTTTCCATCATGGCAAAGCAGGATAAGACTTGATCTATCTAGTATTGGGAATGATGTTACACAACACTTGGATACTGAATATGTTGCACCTTTTGGACCTCTGACTGTTGATAAATTGAGAGAGAAACATGAACACAATTATATGATGATAGAACTTTCTTCTTTGCTAACCGATGCTGAATTTGAAGATGTGAAATCATGCACCTCTGCAAAGAAAATTTAGGACAGACTCAAGCTAGTACATGGAGGAGATATCAATGTGCTAAGAGCTAAAGCGGAAAGCCTAAAAGGAAAGTTTGATGACCTAAGAATGAAAGAAGGAGAGAACATCACTTTGTACAGTAGAAAAATCAAAGAAGTTTTCAATGTTATCCATGGAGTAGGAGGATTACTTGAGGAAGAAACAATTGTAAGTAAAATTTTGAGAGCCTTACTGCATGTTTATGCTATTAGAGTATCTAAAATTCAAGAAATGAGAGTAGTAGCAAATAATAATGTCACTCTTGATATTTTGACCGGTAGACTTATTTCATTTGAGCTGAAAAACTATGACAACAGTGTCTTACCAACTATTTAGTCTGCATTCAAATCTTCTCTAAAAATAAGCAAATCTAGTCATAAACACACTATGAGAAATGATAGTGAAAGTGATAGTCAGGAACAAGAACTTGATGAAATTGAAGCACTAATGGCTAGAAGATTGCAAAGAGGTAAAGGAAGATACAAAGGTAAATTACCATTGGTCTGTTTTAATTGCAAATAAATTGGACATTTTTCTACAAGATGCCCTAACAAGAGAAATGATGAAAGAAACACTGTCAGATCTTATAAAAATAAGTTTGACAAAAGTGATGATCGAGACTACAGAAGAAACTAACACTCTGACAGAAGAGATAACTGGTATTACAAGGACAAAGGAAAGAAGGCTTGTTACCTGATTGAGAACAAAGCTGAAAATTTTGGTACTGATTCTAATGAAGATATCAAGGTAGTATTTGTTGCTATGAAGGAAGATCCAAATGAAGAAGAAAGGTATGTTGAAACAACACTCATATCTAAAGTTAGCAAACATGATGTCTAGATTATTGATAGTGGTTGTACTCATCACATGACTGGAGATAAAGAAAATTTTGAAAATTTTGAATATTATAATGGTGGATTAGTTAGGATGGGTAATGAGTCACCTTGCCCAGTTGAAGGAAAAGGTACCATCATGTTGAATAATCTGATCAAATGTAAAAATGCATATTGGGTGAAAGGACTTAACTATAATATGTTGAGTGTTTCATAGTTGAACAACACAGGACATCGAGTTTCATTTGAGAAAAAAATGAAATGATCTATAATGGAACAAGAAAGTTGATTGGTACTGGTGAACAAACAAAAGGTAATCTATTCTATCTTAATAATATTGAGACCACTTGTTTATTGGCTAGAAATGAAGACCTTTGGTTGTGGAATAAAAGGTTATGTCATGTAAGTTTTGACAACATGGTTAAAATAAGTAAGAAAAGAAAAGTGAGAGGCTTACCGAGTATTTCAAATCCCAACCATGTTATCTACAAGAATTGTCAAATAGGAAAAATGACAAAGTCTAGTTTCAAGAGAAAAACCTACACATCTAATGCTATTCTGGAGTTAGTCCATACTAACTTATGTGGACCAATGAGAACAAAGATCTATTATGGTGATAGATACTTTATTCTATTTTTTGATGACTAATCTAGGATGATGACTGTCATGTTCTTAAAAGAGAAATCTGAAGCATTTAATATGTTCAAATGGTATAAAGCTAAAGTTGAAAAAAAAAGTGGAAAAGAACTGAAATGTTTAAGATCAAATAGCTGAGGAGAATTTATTTCTGATGAATTCACTAACTTTTGTAATGATATGGGATCACAAGACAAGTTTCTGCACCAAGAACACCACAGCAAAATGGGATTCCTGAAAGGAGGAATAGATCAATTGTTGATTGTGCCAGAACACTAATGATTGAAAAAGGCATCACACAAACATTCTGGAGAGAAATTTTAAGTACTACTATCTATACACTGAATTGAGTTCAATTGAGGAAAGACACAAATAAGACACCTTATGAGCTATGGTATGGATACACACCAAAAGTGAGTTACTTTAGAATTTTTGAAATTCAATTTTATATACTCAAAGATGATAGAAAAATGGGAAACTTGACTCTAAAAGTGATGAAGGAATATTTCTAGGATATTCTACTAAAAGAAAAGCTTATAAATGTCTGAAGAAATCTTCTAAAAAAATCAAAAAGAGTGCAAATGTCAAAGTAGATGAATTTGCTGAGAAAATTGATGAGAAAAGAGGAAAGGAACCTAAAGATTACAACAGATTTGTCTACATTGAAGAACCTGACACATTGCCTGAGCGATAGAACAATGAAATTGAGCAACGGGCTGCACACACTGAGAATCAGGAAAATGCTCACAATGCTGAACCGAGTGATAATGAATATCATAATGAAGATCAAAATGAAGAACAGAGATCTAAACCTATACTTGTTAAATATGTCAGAAGACACCATCCACTAGACCAGATCATTGGGGACAAAAGAGCAGGAATGAGAACAAGAAGTAAGTCACTTAACAATAGATGTTTGATTAGTGATTTTGAGCATAAATTTGTTAATGTTGCACTTGAGAACCAAGAATGGGTTAGTGAAATGAATGAAGATATTGAACAGATTGAGAAGAAGAAAACATGGACATTAGTACCTAGACCAAGTGACAAAAATGTCATTGGCACCAAATGGATTTTCAGAAACAAACTTAATGAGAATGGAGAAGTCACAAGGAACAAATAAAGACTGGTATGAAAAGGGTATGCACAAGAAGAAGGTATTGAATATGGAGAAACCTTTGCACCCATTGCTAGACTAGAAGGAGTAATAATTCTAATTTCTTATTTTTCTTTTAAAGGATTCAAAGTATACCAAATGGATGTTAAATCTGCATTTCTGAATGAAATACTAAAATAGGAGGTATACATTGAACAACCTAAAGGGTTTTTTGATCCTAACAAGAAGAACATGGTTTGTAAACTACACAAATCCTTGTATGGATTGAAACAAGCACTGAGAGCATGGTATGAAAGAATTCACTCTTATCTCCTTAGTATTGGATTTTTTAGAACAAGTGACAACAGTAATCTATATTTGAAAGGAGATGCTGATGATAAGACTTTGATTGTTGAGATATTTGTTGATGATATCATATTTAGAGGTAATGATATGCTATGCCCTTTATTTTCTGATGAAATGAGAAAAGAATTTGAAATGTCAATGTTTGGTGAGATTAAAAATTTTCTTGGTCTGCAAATTCTACAATAGGATGAAGGAATCTACATCACACAATCAAAATACATCAAAGAAGTTATGAAGATAGTCAAGATGGAGGACTCCAAACCAATTGGAACACCTATGACAACTAGATGCAAATTGACAAAGAAAGACAACACAATCGAGGTAAATCAGACCTTATACAGATTTATGATTGGTAAACTAATGTATGGTGTACACACTAGACCTATTATAGCACATGCAGTTGGTATAGTTGCAAGATTCTCTGCTAACCCTAAGGAATCACACATGACTACTGTTAAAAGAATTTTGAGATATCTGAAAAATACTAAAGACTATGGCTTGTGGTACAATAAAGAAGGAAAATTTGAGCTACAAGTCTATACTGATGTTGATTGGGCTAGAAACATGGATGATAGAAAGAGTACTACAGGAGGAGCATTCTTTATGGGTGACAGACTTGTCACATGGATAATTAAAAAGCAAGGATGCATATCTCAAACAACTGCAGAAGCAGAATATGTAGTTGTTGTTGCAAATTGCTCTAACATTGCATGGATCAAGCAATTACTGAAAGGTATGAATGAGGAAATTCTTGACCCATTAATTATCTATTGTGATAATACAAGTTCTATAAACATTTCAAAGAACCATGTCATGCATGCTAAGAAAAAACACATAGCTATTAAGTATCATTACTTAAGGGAACAAGTACAAGAGAAATAGGTGATACTGGAATACATACAATCCAAAGAACAACTAGCAAACATATTCACAAAACCATTGTCAAAAGATACATTTGAATACCTGAGGAATAGACTAGGGGTTTGTGCCTTGTCTACTGGTCACTAAGCTAACTAGGAAGTTGCATCAGCCTACACATTATCATAAGATTAATCATGTTGATGCAAGATGAGATATGGACTACAATGACATATCAGTACACTGAAGGTACTTATCTGAACCACACACCCAAGATATTGTTATCTACTATAGAGCTATATTTTTTTTGGCATTGTTGTCAAAGGGAGAGAAAGATTCAAAGAAATATCCATCAGAGAAAGAATATTCTACAACACAATGAGGGAGAAAGATTCAAAGAAATAGAGAGAAATTGGGGAAAGGTAACACTTCATATCTATCCAGAAAAAGGGAGAAGAGATTCTACAAGAAAGGAAGAGCTCACAGTAGAATCAAATCTACAGGGAGAGCTGTATGGTAAACATTTATTTTTGTGATTAAACATATTAAATCTAAGCTGGAGAGCTTACCAAGATTCAGATATTTTTATTGGTTATAGAAAAAGAAGTCTGGTATGTTATGGCATATTTTATACTGCATATTTCATAGTATGTTTCCATCAATGCCAAAGGGAGAAATTGATGAGCTATAACTGATTGAAATTTTGAAGATGATAAGTTGATGATCACCGAGCTGCAAAAGTGAATGCCAGACATTAAATCAGTTAATGTATTATATTGTCAATGATGTCAACTTGATATAGTTTGATTGGTCATATACATATTTTCATAACCTTGAAGATCTGAAGAGACAAAGTTTATGTTGTCGGTAAAATATAAAAAGTATGTATACGTTGAGTGACAGTGAACATCAAGCAGTTCACAGTGTATACTAAGCAAGTGTTACCAAGAAAGTGTATACCAAGCACCACAGTAACTTGAGTTAATGACCGAGCATAACTAAAGGTGATGACCAAGCTTAAGTGGATTTAAAGAATGGAAAAATTGCCTAGCTGGTAGAGCTACAATTTAGGGATTGATTGATTGATTTCTTTATTTTCAATGATCAGTTAAACTAAAGAAAGGAAGAAGATTTAAAGCACATTTTATTCACAATTATCAAGGAGAGATTTACGAAATAAAACTAAAGGAGAGCTTTATGGGCTAAAGCAATGCATGGTGAGTTTTATGGATCAAGAAGATATCTACGAAAAAAATAGGAGATTGAGCTGCTAATCATGTCTATATAAAGAGACAAGGAATTAATTATCAAAGAGAGGAATGTTAAATATATTTTGTGTGAAGATAGAATTATTCATACAGATCTAATCATACAGGTTGAAGAACAGAGCCAAGGCACCGAGCAACACATGACAGAGCATTCACTGAGCAGAAGAAAGCAAAGCAAAGCAAAGGAACCTAAGTGTATATTGATCATAGAGGTATTATTGAACTAACAATAGATCTGAATATTGTCAAATCAAAGTTGTATTTTGAACATATCATGTATTGTATCAATTTAACCATTGATTCAAAAAATATCTTAATCGAGTGGGATTTAACAGTCCTTATTGTATTTAGATACTCAAGATTATCAAAATGTTTTCTTGTTGACAGCATATTGAGTGCTAGGTCAAAAGACAAGCTGTTGGTTTTAAATCCTCTAACAAGGTCACACTTAACAGTGTGTATTGTAACCTTTAACAGGGTTGGCTCTTCACCGAGCTCACTTCAAAAGAGTGAAAATATTTTGGGTTACCAGTCCCAGGTGGTTTTTCCCATATTGGGTTTCCACGTTAAAATATACGTGTCAAATGCGTATATGTTTCATTGCATTGATATTTTGTTTTACACATTTTCAAAACTGGATTGGTCAGTTAACTCTAAGTTTAGTTTCTGCTACTTGGTAAAGTCTAGAAAAGATAAATAATATATCTTACTCAGCAGTTTATATTTGTTAAGGTTATTTATGGCATACATATTGATGATATTGGGACTGTAAGATAACTGAGGGTATTATATTTGAGAGATAAGTTTATGGTTGAATTTTTGGAATAATTACTAAGGCCACTGATTCACCCCCCCCACTCAGTTATTCTAATAGTAACATAACATACAACATAAAGGGGTAAAAAATTTATTAAATCAAGGAGACATTACAAAGCAAGAACATTAAATAACCCTATCAAGATCAATCAAATGATCCAATTGATGAGACAAATCCGGGGATAATTGATCCCAATCCTGTATAGCCCAATCATGCCGGTGATCAGAAGCCCATTTAGCCAAGCAATCTGCCACACCATTCCATTCACGGGGAATATGCTTAAAACTAATATGCTCTAGAGAGGCACATAGAGTGAGAATTTGTTCAACAATCAAAGCCAACTGCCAGCTCACATTATCCAAATACCGCCTGTTCAATAAATTCACCACAACCTGGGAATCAGACTCACAAATGATCCTTTGCCAGCCCAATTGCCCAGCCCGCTCCACAGCCAATAAAACAGCCTGAGCCTCCATAAGGGTATTCGTATG
>MU223473.1:868544-929816 GCA_018584345.1 Thuja plicata
CCAAGATATTTAAAGTTGAGAATGCGTGCCCATAATTGATGCTGATGGGTGCACCAACGCCAATAAAGCTTAGCAGCAAGAGCTTTCCCATTCAAAATAGCAGAGCATAATCCAAGACCACCTTCCTTCTTTGGTCTACAAACTGATTCCCACTTAACAAGACTCCATTTTGAAGACATCAAATTACCACTCCACAGAAATTGACGAGAAAGAGCATCAAATTCCTTAAGAAAATACATAGGAGCCACTTGAACAAAGCACCTGTAGATGGGAAGGGCCTGGATAACAGACTTAAGAAGAGTCAATCTAGCTGCAGAAGACAGCCAGCGATGAGTCCAATGGGTAACTTTTCGCCTAAGCTTATCAAGCAACTGCTGCCATGAAGATCTGGGCTGACGACCAACAGCAAGAGGGATACCCAGGTAGAGGTCACATTGAAGATTGAATTTTATTTTATTAAATATAATGGCTTGTAGGTGTCATAAGGGGTCCTAGGACACATTAATGGGTCCTATGGGATCATAAGTGGTCCTAGGATACATTAATGCATCTTACTACCCCTTAGGACACTTTAGCACCAAATATGTATATCATAAGGGATCCTAAGAAAGATCGGTGGGTCCTAAGGGGTCATAAGTGGTCCTAGGATACATTAGTGTATCCTATAACCCCTTATGACCCCATAGGAGCTATTTTTTATGATAAGGGGTTGTAGGTGTCATAAGGGGTCCTAGGACACATTAATAGGTCATAGGTGTTGCTAGGACTCATAAATTGGCTGATAAACGTGCCTACCAAATGGTCAAGATTTGTGAAAATTACCAAGGAAAAGAAGGAATAATTATGAAAAGTTACTAAGTCCCAAATTTCCCTCATCCCTGTGTCCCTAATGGCTCATAATCAAGTTCCCCTTTCCACACATAGGTACGTAGGGTTGTATGTTAAATAAATTTATTCCCTTGCATCCCTGTACTAATGATTATGTTAGAAAATGTTCATGCACGGACAAGCGGGGTAAGTGAAGATTGTGAAAATAAAGGTGTTGGGCCTCATTTCCCCGTGGCATGAAATAATTAAGAGACAAAAATGGACTGAGTGTATGGGGTTGTGCAAAAGATGCTATGTACTATCTACCCCATGTTCTCGCTCGAGGCATAACTATATGTACAGACCATGCTTGGAAGTGTGGGGTGAAATATGTTAAAGAGCAATGATCAATTTGGTTACCCCACACCCCTGCAATAGTATTTTCAATTGTGCCAATCTTGGAGTGGGTATGTGGGGCTATACAAAAGGAATTAGAAGATGAATTTCTACCCCAACTTCTCGTAGTAAATTGGTATCTTGGGATTGGTGTGACACAAGTATGTAGTACGAAGGGTTTTGTTGACTAATTCTCATACCTCATATCCCTACCATGGATTACCCATGGTTCTGAACTTGTCAGCAGAGGTGCAGTATTTTCCATATATAAATGAATGTGAAGTCCACAAAGAGTCAGGGAAATATTCAAAGTGGTTTTTCAGTGTACTTTGAGATAGAGATGAACTCTAAGGGAACTGAGGCAGAAGTGGCAATTGAAAATAAGTCTATAGGATATGACTTATTAGTCTAGGTGGTAGAGTAATTATGATGCTTGATTAAGATCTTTTTAGTAAAAAATGATTTTTTTGTAACTAGAAACTAACAGGTCTAGTTGTGAGGTCAAGACAAGGTTTCCAAACTTAGAAGACATACCGCCGCCATGCTTACAAGTTGATTGTTGAAGGTTGTTTAGTTGAGCATAAAAATGATAAATACGCCTCTTGGATGATTGTTTGTATGCTGAAGAAGTGTGCTCTAAAGCTAAAGAAGGACTCATAATGGGATATCTAGCAAGATTGGTTAGAGTATGGTGTGAGAGAAAGGGGTTTTAATAGGTGGTTCTCTAGGAGATCTTAAGGGATTTGAGGATATGCCAAGAAATGCTTTGGCCTATAGGTGCATAGGTATTGAAAGGTTCATTGGCAGGTACAAGGGTATTAAAACCTCTAAGTGCAAGGGCATATTTTCTCTTTCTCTTGCAAAATTTTCCAACTTTTGCGAGTGTCACTCTAATTCTCTATGAGTGGATGGGTTTAGATGGTGATCTGGGTGAAATATTAGAAATGGTGTCATGTGGTCACTCTATACCCCTCGTGGTTCATCTTCTAGATCCCTTTCTAAGAGAAGGTAGGTTGAGTGTCTTGCACCCCCTTTCCTTATATGATGTTGACCATCTACGTGAGATAATGGAAAGGATTGCAAGTTATGTGTGCTTGCTAGAGAAATCTTACTATGGGACCACTAGTGAAACCAACCCAATAATCACACACTAAGACAAAATGAAGAAACAATCATTCCAGCTAGTAGATGATTCTCTAAAACCAATTTGTGGTGGCTTGACATGTTTTACGATTTTTTTTGGCTTGTATCCTATAGCATCCCTTGTATTATAAAAGAGATACCAAGGCTGATTAACGGGGAGATTCTTTTTTTAAAAAGAGAGGTGTAGCCAGGAAGTCTTATGTTTGATAGTGTTACAGATTAGAAATAGAAATTTTTTAGCAGTTGAGTTTGTAAGTATGATGTTTCATTTTGTGTGTCAATGTTATAAAAACTATGAAATTGTCTCCATAAAGTGTATTCAGAACCATATGAAGTAAATAAACTAAGGTTTTTATACATTCATCTTTTCAAATCTTAAGTTGCAGTATGTGTTATTTGTTTAATGGCTCTCTTTCAAGGATAGGGAAAAATTTATTTAACCTAGATAATAGTGGTCTAAATATATAATATGGATTTTTGGGATAAGAGTTTTATTGTTATAATACAAAGGACTTGTTGATGTCAGGCATTAACTTTCTAATAGATCCATTTGTCTCGTACTATTCAGCTTATGAAGATTTGTTTGTTGGTTAGTTTTTTAACTTTGTAACCCTGATTAGGCATTGGTTATTGTATACCACCATATCTCAGTAGCAACCAAGTTACTCCAAATCATTTTATTCCTTTCTGGTTATTTTATTATTTTATCTAAACTCCCAACACGATATGAAATCTATTCTAGTACTAGAATTAAGCCTACCCTACGTATAGTCAACATTCATGTTCTAATGTGCTTTATTTTGGAGTTACTTGTCTAATATGCGATACCATTCACCAACCCATTTCATTATTCTTCAACATTTCACAAAGGGGTTACCTACCTAGGTTTTGCAGAGCCTGAAGAGAAGGAAAATCCCCTTAGTTACTCAAGGGGTTTTTAAAAAGTTGGCCACTGAAATCAGATTTCTATTGATAAAATTAGGCTCATTCTTAAGAAAATATGAGGCATCGATTGGAAACACCAAAAAATGGTGATTGTGTTGGGGAGAGACATATTGAAATATTGCTAAAATCTATCCTAGAATATTGGGTGCTACTTGTTGAATCAAGAATCAGTTAGACTCAAGAGGGTGTAGGTCTAAAAGTTATTTTAGATCTATGAATGTTCATCATGCAAGTGATTTTATTGCATCTCATTTGAATAATGTATGTGTGACTATGTTGTTGGTGAGAAATCACAATGAATATGTATTTCAAATTGCTTTCAGCTATTTGCAAATTCCCTCTGCAAGAAGGTGAAAATTCTGAATGAGAAGAACCAGATGGAAATCTGAAGAAAGTTCCAACTCTACCATTGATCTCATTCAAAATAAAAGGTTTAGTACTCGTTGTCAATCTTCCAAGTATTCTCATATTTTTTTATAAAAAATGAATACTATATTCAATAATAGCTATGGGCATGTAAGATGTTAATTGTTCCTTTTGAGTGAAGTAGCATTGAAGTAGGGAAAGAGTGATGTTAGGTTTTATATACTCCTCATGTATTTATTGTATCTTTGAATGAAAGGAAGCATATGTATTTTTTATATTTGTGCTTCTTAGATGAAGACTTAAAGTCTTGTGATAATATGCATTGTATTCTTAATTTAACGCCTCTTGTTGTATAAGACCATTTGTAAAATCATAATGAAGGCATTATATTTTTCCATTAGTATACTTAGAGAAAAACATGATCTGCACCATCAGTTTACTCTACACTGACAGACAGGGCACATCACTATCTGACGCCAAGGTTACCCGACAAACACTATTAAGTGTTATCCGATGACAAAAAGGTAAAAGAAACCCGACGAGTAACAATAGTGCTACCTGAGACAACCAAAAAGAGATGAACTTGACAGATACAAGGAACCTGATGAGCAGTTCAGTCAAGGAACGTCGACAGACTGCAAGTTCAAACCAATGATCAAGAACTGACAGTTAGTTACATCCCACAAAAAGTGGATCTAACTTTCCACGTCAGATAAATCACTGAAGTTGTATTTATAGCTTCTTTATTTCCTTTTAAATCCATTATATGTAGAGGAATCAATGTAATTGTTATTGTTTTTATTAGTTTTACTGTTTTAAAACATGAAAACTAAAGATCAAGGTCAAGTTGTAAACCTTGGATTTGAGAGTTAACATTGTAAAACATGAATTCCAAGATAGGTCAAATACTTGTATAAATAGGTGCTCAATCTATTGAGAATGGTTGTTGATCAATGAAGGTAGTAGCCATGGAGAGAAACTAAAGACCAAATAGAGAATTCATCTAGAAGAACACAAATAGAATCAAATCAATTTTCAAGAACAGAACAGAGGCTACCGTCAAGCAGAGAAAAGGTATTCATCAATCATTTAAGGTGTGATTATTATTGTAAGAGTTTTAATGGATCTATAAATTAGAAATAGTAGATTGCATATAGTCAGATCAACATTTGTACTCATTCTAACAAGTGTATTACACTAATGAAATCCTTTCAAGGAAGGTGGGCTTAACCGTCCTATTGTAAATCTCATAATTGAGTGCATACTTAAATTAGTGTTGCTAAAGCTCTTAATAGAGTAGATCTTAACAGGTCTCCACCTTAATACTCCTAACAGGGTAGATCATCATAAGTGATCAAATTGTATGCCTTAACCAGATCCCTTCCAGTCTGCAGATAGTAAAGTTTTGTGGGTACCATCCCCACCGCAGTTTTTACTTCCTAACAAGAGTTTTCTGCGATACCATATTTTGTGTTATGTGTTTATCAATTTCATGAATGTTTCTATGATTGTTGAAAACTATTAAACATTGTGAACAAACAATACATGCATAAGAAAGAATAACAGTAATGGTTGGTAATACATAATTGAATGATTACTAATGATGAATTGTTAAAGGTGTTAAAAGTTTTAGAGGTACTGATTCACCCCTCCCCTCTCAGTACTACTTTCCATTAATTCTAACAATTGGTATCAGAGCTAAGTCTCTTCTTGGATGAGAGAAAAAGTATGGCTACCCGGAACAATGAAAAAGACTATCAAGAAGAAGATATTCCAGATTTCTTTGAATCTTCGGAATCAAATGCAAGTAATACATCAGATACATCAAAAGAGAACATCACAAATCTAAAGGAGATCAATCAACATCTGACAGAGAAAATAAATATGTTGCAAATCGGTCAAGAGACCAGGATGGTAAGAATGATTGATGTAATGAGTTCTGCCAGACAAGCTGAAACAAAAAGAACACTTGCTATTGATGATAGAAGGAAGATTTCAGAGAAACTACAAGAAAAGTAAATGGAAATTCAAAGACATGCTGAGCATCATCATGATCTCACAAATCAGATTATCCTTATGAGTCAAGAAGCAAACATAATAAATGTGGAACTCATTGAAAGAATACAGATTATCGCTGAACTAAGAGAAGAAAATGAAAAGCTAAAGCATGAGGTTAGAATTTAGCAATAGCATAATGAGATTATTAGAACTGCTGAAGAAAGCAATAAAAGAATGGATGAATTTCTTGAAGGACAAGGAAGAGTCAACAACAATGGTATAGGTTTCACCGAAAATGGAGAATCATCAAATCCAAAGAATGTCTATGAAAATCCAAGACCAAGAAAGCTGACATGCAAGCACTGCGGAAATGAAGGGCCCACATCAAATGTATGCAGAAGTAAAATGAAAGGTACTCCTAAATCTACACCTACATCTTCATTCATAGGATTCTGTTATAAATGTAACAAGAAAGGACATAAGGCTTATGAATGCAAGAGCAAGATAGAAAAGCCAAAGAAGGAAACCTACATGGAAAAATATTGTCCTACATGCAGGATGAATGGGCACACATCTGAATAATGCAAGAAAAAGAAAAAGAAAGCATGGAATCCAAAAGGTAAAGAAGTTCCCTATCAACCAAAGATAATCAGTAATCAATATGTATGGGATTACAAAACTTGGACAAACTATACAACATGTGGTAGATATGGTCACATTGCTGCAAACTGCATGAGAGCATGGACCAAAAGGTCTAGAGGCTGGTCAAACCCTAGAATGGCATGCTTACATTGTCATAAAGTTGGTCACCTCAAGAAATACTACAAAGACTTATTGACAGAGACAAATACATATCCCAATGGAAACACCATTGAAGATATCCGGAGGGCAAGAGACAAAATATGGATAAAATCTTCAAACAATGATGAAGCTGGGCCAAGCAATGCAAATGGTGACACCCCATCCAATGGATCCGATGACACCACCAACCCCACTTAAGCTGAACAAGTAAGTATGGAACTGCACTATACTAAGTCATATTTTGCATCAGTTCCATTATACAAATTAATAGATAGTCAAAATCTGCATGAACCAAAGATGCATATTACTTTACTTGTTACAAATCTAAGAATGCAACATCGTCAATAAACACTTACCAAAAATCATCGGTGAACATAATAATGAGTTTTTTACACTTACTGTAAATTATCGATCAACTAGTAAAAATGGTAAATTACCAATGTAACCCGACGACCGTTGGTAAACAAACAAAGTTTAGAAGTTGTCGTGACAAAATACCGATATCCATCAATAAAAGTGAAATGGTTAAAAATTTCCCTAAAGAATCATGTCTTCACCAATAATGATTTGAAATGTCCTCCTGATGAAACCCATCTTCACATCCCGACGAGTCATTGAGCATTTAATGCAAAGACTTAGTTCAAAAATTCTATAAATAGTCGACAGGACAACTTCATTTTCACCCGCGATTTGAAGAGAAAGAAGAGCAAAAAACCAAGCAATTAAGATGTGAAGGAAGAAGTGTCCCTAGATCAATTTAGCATGAAAAAAAATAGATCTTTCATCACTATTGCGAATTGAAGTAACTACCAAAGGCACCGAAAGATCTCTGTCATTGTTTTATCAAGAAAGCCCTAATTTTGAGAATACCCTAAATACTTGAAATACAATGGCAACCACCTCAAGAACCACTAAGAAGAAGAATGAGAAGAATAATATGGTAAAAATGATCAAGAATAGTACATGTGTAGAACCTAAGTACAAAATTTGCCCAGAAATTGTATCAAAACCCAATGAAGCCAGTGCATTTTCAAAAATTCCACATGGGGTTTTGCTCATAGAAGATGTTAGGTCTTATATTTACTGCAAGATCATAGAAATAGGTGATCTTGAAATGGATGAAGCTTTTAAGAAGCTATGTGATGCTGAAGGAAAACTAAAAGAAGAGCACAAACACTTGGAGGTCAAAGGGTTAACCAAGGCCCTACATTTATCGAGGGAATTCAAAATAGAATGGATTAGGTTAGTCTTGAGTAGGATGCATGAAAACAAACTATGGCTAGAGCAACCCAAAAAAATAACCAAGGATGTTCTTCACATTGTCACTGGTTATCCAATAACCGACAAGCCTAGGGCACACAAGCATCCATCCATGAAAGAAGTTACAAAACTCACCAATGCAGAAGGAGACAACAGAGGTCTCAAAGTGAACACAATCACTAATGAAGAGCTAAAATTTGGTGCATGTGTTATTGGGTACAAATCTTTCAGGCTAGCAGACTAAACAACATTTTTGCAACAGCAGTAAACACGGCTTACAAGATTGTAACAAAAGGAATTCAAATGGATCTGTGTGAGATCCTATTGAAACAACTTGATGAGAATATGATCAAAATCAAGTCTGCAAAGAGAAACACATTTAAGTTTGGATCACTTATCATGTGTACATTTTTCTATTTTCAAGGATACTTTCCTTCAATAGGAAAATTTGTATGTGACACTACCAAACTAGTAACCCAACAAATTAGTGAACTAATTAAGTCACTAGGAGACAACTTTGAGTCTGTTATGTCTGCATACTTCCTTGAGTTCAAGGAAAAGATGATGGAAAGAACTAGGATTCCTGAATAGCTAGTTGAAAAACACAAAGTTGAGATATGTTTTATGGTAGACACAGATTATACACATACAAAACCATTTTTACCAAGAACAGCTTGGTTAGCACCATTGGACTATGAGATCAATATTGATCAAGCTACAAGTGCAACTGAGGCACTGATCAATGAGCTCGTTGATAAGAAACAACCAAGGTTTGGAACATATGAAGAGGCCAAATCTAAGATAAAACAAGGCCTAGAAGTCAAGAAGACTAGTATAAACAAAAAGGATAAAATGGTTAAGAATCTCAAGAAGATTCTATCGGTCACAGAGGAAGAGCAGGATCTATAAGAGGAAATCGATGAACAGGGCACCATCGGTGAAGAACTAGAAGAAAATAAATTAGATACAGAGGCTACTAAATTTGATACACCTCCATCTTCACCTCCTACAAAGAAGAAAAGGACAAGAAGTCAAATTACTGCCACCGATACCACACCACTTAAGAAAGGTCAAGTAAGGACCTATATGAGGAAGCAGCCAGCAAAAAGACTAAGACAACAAACTGTCAAAACCACACCACCAAAGAAGAGGAAAAGGTTGGTTAGGACAAAGGCTAACTTGGATGACACTAAAGATGATGAACTTGATATAGTGAAGAAGAACTTCAGAAATCAAACGGTAGATGAAGCTGCCAAATCCATTGCTACTCATGGCACAATGATTGATAAAAATATCAGACAATGGGATGCACTAAACCCAGAGGATCAGAATAAAATAAAAGAGGCGGTCATAAATTCAATGATCAAGAAAAATTATGCCCCTACAGAATTTGTAAATCAAATACCTAATGAGCTAGGTAAAAGGATATACCAACAGTGGTCATATGCCTTGCAAACAGAGAGAGAAGCAAGAGAAAGGATACTTGTAAGACTGATGTCTCCTGAATCCAAAGTTGAAGAGATAAAATAAGTACTAAAGAAACACTCAAGTAAGTTTGTAGCCAAAATAAGGGCTTACAAAGTACTAGAGAACAAGTTTATAGAACTGGATTCAATGACAGAAACTAAATGGAGACAACTCCTAGATCTATCGGCAAAGTCAACAAGTGATGAGAAATAATTACTTCTCACAAACACACCTCATAGAGAGGAGGAGACAGATAATGCAAGTCCTTAGCATATTGCTCTGGACAATCAATAAAGTGATGATGAGCATATTAACTTAGATACAAGCATGGATGATAATATCCAAGATATCACTAACTATGATTATGACAATGATCCAAAGAAGAAATATGATGTAATATTTATCACACTTAAGAATCAACAAAGCCATCAAGTATTGCAGACATCAGATGGTAAGATAGTTGACATTGTTGATGAACAAGTGCAGGACACTTCAATCATGCACTCAAAAGTGCAAGACCCTGCAGAAGATATACAAAAAGATGAGGATGTCACTGCTGACAAGGCTCTAACCAATGAGCGGGACACCAATACTAACAAATCCCAAGCCACAAATCAAAGTAACATGCCTATCCTAAAGAAGACAATAAACATACTAGAGGGAAATGAGGGATCAAATGAAAAGGAAACAAGCACACCCAAAGACAAGGGTGATGGAGAAGCCAAAGGAACAATAGATACAACTATAGAGCAAGATGCAACCGATGATCAGAAAGATATGTTTGCTGATCAAAATAAGGAAGAAACTCAAAAGGAAACAAGGGAAAAACCTTCAGAGAAAGGTGAAGAAGGAAAGAAGGATGAGCTGGAAAAGAAATCAGGAGCACATTTTGCAGAAACACCCAAAGTTAATGAAGAGACATCTTCACATAACCAAAAGGTGCCCACTGAGCAAAAGACACAAGATGCATCTTCTAAAAAACCTTCACCAAGTAATTTAGAACAAACAAATGAACTAGCTATGGTAGTTCATACATGTGCATCCCCTCAAATCTCAAAGAAGAAGAAAAGAAAGAATAAGAATCCATTAACTCTGGATGAAATCATTGAGATTATAGTCTATGGTCCAAGAACATTGGATCTGAATGCATTGACAAAATATGCAAAGCTCTGTGAAAGAAAATCTATTCAAGACAAACTAAAGAGAGTGGAAAAAGAGGCCAAGGTACTGGAAGTAGCAAGAAATATACTTCAATAGATTGTACCAGACATAGATATTGATCAAAAAGCTCCAATGCTTGATCAACTAGTCATACTCATAGATGCAATAACATCTCAGAATACCGATGCTGAGAAGGTTATGGAAGAGATACTTGAACATAAGTATGAATTCAAGCTCGTAGAGAAAATAAGCCAGGAAGTGGCACTTAAAAAGGTCAAGCTATCTGAATTGGTAAGTGCAATTGATCTAATTCTATCATAATTTGTTACCTTAATAAATAAATTGTGCACTTTAGATCTACTTACTTAGGAGTATACCGAAGAGATAGAAAAAATAGATGTTGATCTTAAGTCCAGTGCACAGAGTCTAGCCAACATAGAAGAAGCACTTAAATTGCACAATGAACAAATCATACAAGCTAGAAAACAAAGATAGGACATACAGTTTGCAGAGATGAAGTACAGAGATGAGGTTAATGAGCTCCAAGTTAAGCTCTTACCAACACTCACACTCCTACAGCAAAATATGACATAGGCAAATACTCTAATTGCCACCCCAGAAATGTTTGTCCTAGACAACATTTATTATATGCACACAAGACTAGAGCTGCAACACATGGCACTAGAACAGCTAAATGAACAATGGGAGAAACTGCTAGAAGATATCAAAACAACTCATTCTAACATTTTTGACACATTATAAGTTGCACATTTTTTGTCACAATTTTGACATTTTATAAGTTGTACATTTTTGTCATTAGTATCAAAGAAAGGGGGAATTTGATATGTTCATACTCACCTCAGTTAAAAGGAGGAAATCATATGTATAATAAAAGAAAGGGGAAATAATGTACAAATAGAGAATGAATAGTATACATGTACATATACATATACTATACCGGTGCACACAGTTAGGGGGAGTCATATTATGACAGGGATATAAACATGGTGTATACATACCAAAAGAGTTTAGTATTATGCACATATCAATTTTTGATACTAATGTCAAAGGGGGAGATTGAAGGCATTATATTTTTCCATTAGTATACTTAGAGAAAAACATGATTTGCACCATCGGTTTACTCTACACTGACAGACAGGGCACAACACTATCTGATGCCAAGGTTACCTGACAAACACTTTTAAGTGTTATTTGATGACAAAAAGGTAAAAGAAACCCGACGAGTAACAATAGTGCTACCCAACAGAATAGAAAAGAGAGGAACCTAATAGATACAGGGAACCCAACAAATAGTTTAGTCAAGGAACGCCGACAGACTGCAAGTTCAAACCGACGACCAAGAACCGACAGTCAGTTACATCCCACAAAAAGTGGATCAAACTTTTCACGTCAGATAAATCACTGAAGTTGTATTTATAGCTTCTTGATTTACTTTTAAATCCATTATGTGCAGAGGAAGCAATGTAATTGTTATTGTTTTAATTAGTTTTACTATTTTAAAACATGCAAACTAAAGATCAAGGTCAAGTTGTAAACCTTGGATCTGAGAGTTAACAATGTAAAATGTGAATTCCAAGATAGGTCAAATACTTGTATAAATAGGTGTTCAATACATTGAGAATGGTTGTTGATCAATGAAGGTAGTAGCCATGGAGAGAAAATAAAGACCAGATAGAGAATTCATCCAGAAGAACGCAAACAGCTTCAAATCAGTTTTCAAGAACAGAACAGAGGCTACCGACAAGCAGAGAAAAGGTACTCATCAATCACTTAAGGTGATATTATTATTGTAAAAATTTTAATGGATCTGTAAATCAGAAATAGTAGATTACATACAATCAGATCAACATTTGTAATCATTCTAACAAGTGTAGTACACTAATGAAATCCTTTCAAGGAAGGTGGACTTAACTGTCCTATTATAAATCTCATAACTGAGTGCACACTTAAATCAGTGTTGTTAAAGCTCTTAATAGAGTAGATCTTAATAGGTCTCCACCTTAATACTCCTAACAGGGTAGATCATCAGAAGTGATCAAATTGTACACCTTAATTGGCTCCCTTCCATTCTGCAGATAGTGAAGTTTTGTGAGTGCCATCCCCACCGTAATTTTTACTTCCTAACAGGAGTTTTCTACAATACCATATCTTGTGTTATGTGTTTATCAATTTCATGAATGTTTCTATGACTGTTGAAAACTATTAAAGATTGTGAACAAACAATACATGCATAAGAAAGAATAACAGTAATGGTTGGTAATACATAATTGAATGATTACTAATGATGAATTATTAAAGGTGTTAAAAGTTTTAGAGGTACTGATTCATCCCTCCCCTATCAGTACTACTCTCCATTAATTCCAACACATAAGTGTCAGGATGTTCTAGTTTGTGCATCCCTCTGTGATTCCAAGTGTAATCACACCAAGAAATAAAACCCAGCCCTCTGATGTGAAAAATAGTTTCAGCATTGAGAGATATAGGCTCATAAATTTGAGTTACATACATGGTTTCCCAAATGTTATACTAGCTAGGATAAGAAATGAAATGCCAAAGTTTCATATCCTAAAAATGAATCAGTTGAAAAATATTTGTAGGCATTTAGTAACCTAGTGGATGACTCCGAGATCAAAAATGAGGATGTTTTCATGACATTATTTGTGCAATAATTAAAGGATGAAGCACAAGAGTGGTTTTCAAATTTATATCTGAGTTCAATTAGCTCTTCGGTAGAATTCAAGTTAGAATTTAATGATCAATTTGGTTAGAGATTTTGTGTGTTCAGTTTGTTAGATGGGTTCATGGGTATTCATATTATGAACAATGAGTTGATTTGTGAATTCAACCTCAGATTCATGTGAACCTTGAAGAAGATTCCTGAAAATTTGTAGACACCGAGAAGCAATGGAATTAGTAGTGTACATGGGTGCACTCAAAAAAAAAGTAAGTTACCAGATAAGAAATAAAGAGACAAAAAAAATGTATCAAGCATTTCAAATGGCAATGGATATAGAAGGCATGATGAAGTTTGGACTGGTAAAGTTTCACAACCTTGATGTCATCATTTCTCAAAGGGCTACGTATAAAGTAGAATGCAAAAGCCTAGAGATTCCAATGAATTCTTAGTATTGTGGTTAGTTTGTTGCCCCTAATGATTCAAGTCCTATATATTGCAAATAAGATTGATCATAATGGTTTTTATACACTTGTTAACCCTATATCACATATTCAATAATTGATTAACATAAATATAATGAGGTGTGAAAGTAGTGTAGATACTTCATTGGGAAAAGTTGAGGAGCATCCTTACAATGATTATAGTTCAAGTGAAGAGTTTATAGATGTTGATAATATTGAAGAGGTGCTTCCATTTGCAAGTGAACAAAAAATTTATGATACTTGTTGTCCTAATGTTCATAAAACTTAATCTAATTCTAATTTGAAATTATTTGATTCTTATGAGAATGAAAATAACTCACATGATGTTGATACCATTGTTGATACTGATATTGAAAGCGTGAAGTTCCTTTATGTTGTCCCAAGTTATGAAGTTGATGATAATGATTGTCACTTTTATTCTCCTATTAATTTGATTGAGACAAAGATGGAATCATTTAGTATGGATGAAAACAAGTATGATATGAAGATGTCTGATTGTTCTTCTGCATTGTTTCTTGATTCAAATGTACATAATGTTGATCAGGAATCACTGAAAATTTACATGGAAGACGTTACTGATTTAGAAAGGTCCTTAGACTTTAGTGTTTCAGATATGGACATGAATGTGTTTGGTGATATGCTTGTGAATAATGCCAAGTATTATTGCTTTTGTGTTGATTCAGAATGTTTGCATGATTTGAGAATAGAATAGGATGATAAATATATAAAAAATTGTGCCATGAATAGGTCAGAGGTTGAGCCTCATGGTTATACATGTGTAGTTTGTACAGATTATGAAAAATATTGTTTGAGTACTCATAATTTAGAGGTTTCGATTCCATATTTGTATGAACCAGTGCTTGAAGTTGTTTAGATGGATTTGAACTGTAATTTTAGCATTGAATTAGATTATATAATAGAATCAGAACTACATATGTTCCTATATGATACAATTCTGGATAATGTTAATAAATCTCACTTGGTGAACATTGAATTGTCCAATGAAAAGGCTAAATCTAAAGATTTGGACATAAATCCTTGAAAATTTGATTTAGTGTTGATGCAAAGTACATATGTGTATGATTTCTTCCTTTTTGAGGAATTTGAAGAGTGTTTGAGAAATATCCAACGAGATCCTTGGGAGAAGATTGTTTTTCAAATGCAAGATAATAATAAAATTAGTGGTACGATTGAGTATGATTTTTTCACTTTTCATACCACATAGAAGAGATACTCGCAAAACATGATAATGATTATGGCATTAATGGGTGTTATAATAAAGGTTAATAGGTTTTTAAGGATGGGTATGATGTTTTTTTGTCATGTGACTATAAAATTTTCAAGCTAGTGCCTAATGATAGAGTTAAGATTGGTAAGTTATGTGCCAGTGATGTTGATTGTATATGCATGATGAAGGGTGCTAGTTGTAATATGTATGATCAAGATATTTTTGGTGATATTCTCATATTTATTATACTACTATGTGACGAGAATCAGATGTTTGAAAAAGGGAAAGTTTTGGTTCTACATGTTTGGTGGCCTAGGGCTGCCAATTGGAGGGTATGTTTGATTTTCAAGTGAATAAGGAAATCAATGGGGTTAATGACTTCTCTTCTTCTATCAGAGATCTGGATCCTTGTGCTAGTTTGAACTAGCTATCCCCAACTAGATCCATTGTTAGGACTGATAAATTAGCTGATAAATTTGCCTACCAAATGGTCAAGACTTGTGAAAATTCCAAAAGATAAGGAGTAATTATTAAAATTTACTAAGTCCCAAATTGCATTCATCCTCATGCCTATGTTGGATCATCATCAAGTTACCCTTTCCACACGGGGGTATGAAAGGTTGTATGTTAAATTAATTTCTTCCCTTGCATCCTCACAATATTGATTATGTGAGAAAATGTTCATGCGCAAACATGCAAGGTAAGTGAAGACTATGAAAATAAAGGAGTTGGGCCTCATTTCCCCGTGACGTGAAATGATTAAGAGAAAAACATGGAGTGGGTGTGCAAGGTTATTTGAAAGATGTTAAGTACTATCTACCCCACATTCTCGCTCGAGGCATGTAATGCTATTTATAGGCCATGCTAGAAAGTGCAGGATGAAATATGTGAAAGAGTGATGATCAAGTTGGTTACTCTGCACCCCAGCGATAGTATTTTCAATTGTGCCAAGCTTGGAGTCAGTATGTAGGGTTATACAAAAGGAATTAGAAGATGAATGTCTACCTTGAGTTCCCATGATAAATTGGTATCTTGGGCTTGGTGCGACACAGGTGCACGGGTATGTAGTTCTAAGGGTTTTTTTGACCAATTTGCTTACCCTGTATACCCGCCATGGATTACCTGTGGTTCTGAACTTTTCATCAAAGGTGTAGGATTTTCCATATATGAATGAATGTGTATTCCATGAAGATTCAGTCCAATATTCAAAGTGGTTTGTTAGTGTACTTTGAGATAGAGATGAACTTTGAGGGAACCGAGGACGAAGTGACAATTGAAAGTAAGTTTGCACAAAATGGATTATAAGTCTAGGTGGTAGAGTAATTCTTATGCCTGATTGAGATCTTTTGAGTAAACAAAGGAATTTGTTGTAAATATAAATTAACAGGTATGGTCGTGAGGACAAGATAAGATTGTCATTCTTAGCAGACATGTCACCACCATGCTTACAAGTTGATTGTTGAAGGTTATTTAGTTTAGCAAAAAAGGGATAAATACACCTCTTGGATGATTGTTTGTATTCAGAACAAGTGTGATATAAAGATAAAGAAGGGCTCATAATGGGCTATTTGGCAAGATTGGTTAGAGTATGGTATGAGAGAAAGGGGTTTCTACAGGTGGTTCTCTAGGAGATCTTAAGGGACCTTGATGATATGCCAAGAAATGGTTTGGCCTACGGGCGTAGAGGTATTGAAACCTCCAAGTGTAAGGGAAGATTGTTTCTTGTTATGTATGTGGAGCCTAATTAGACTCAGGTTCTTTCGGTGCAGTTTCCCCCCAAAATTTTCTACAGGGGATTGGGGGCAGCGCCCCCAAGCTCAGAGTCAAGGGGCAAAGCCCCTTGCAGGGTCCTGGGGTAGCGCCCCAGGCAGAGTCAAGGGATAGAGCTAATAATATTGTAAAGGGTCAGCCATCAATTTTCTATTAGTCAGAGTATTTTTTCCCTAATTAGGTTAAGTCAAAAATACTTGTGAAAAGGGCTTAGGGTTTGAGATTCGATTGCATGAGGGATTTTCGTAGCTTCTTGTGATGGTATTGAGTTGCAGGTTTTAGATTGTAATCACTAGATAATAATAAAGACATTGGACTCACTGTTGGTGGACATAGCCTAGGGATTGGGTGAACCATGTTAAATTTTTGTGTTATTGTGTTCTCTTCTGTGTGTTAATATTTGCATTTTTCTTCTTATTATTCTAACATTTCTGTCTCTTGCAATTTTTTCTAACTTCCATGAGTGTCTCTCTAATTATCTGTGAGTGGATGGGTTTAGATGGTGATCCAGGTAAAATATCAGAAGATGGTGCTATGTGATCACTTTGTACCCCTTGAGGGTCATCCTTTAAATCCCCTTCTAAGAGAAGTAAGGTTGGGTGTCTTGCACCCCCTGGCCTTGTATGGCATTAGCTGTTCACATGCGATAATGGAAAGACTCACATTTTTTGCACATTTTCTAGAGAAATTTGGCCATGGGACCACCAACAAAACCAACCCAACAATCACACATTAAGACAAAATGAAGAAACAATCATTCTAGCTAGAAAATGATTCTCTATAACCAATTTGTGATGACTCAAAATATTTTATGAATATTGTCTTCCTGTAGCTTGCAACATCTCTTGCATTATAAAAGTAATCCCAAGGCCAATTAATGGGGAGTATTTTTCTTTTTTGAAAAAGAGAGGTGTAGCCAGGAAGTTCTATATCTTATAGTTTTATAGATTAGAAATAGAAGGTTGTTAGTGGTTTAATTCATAAGTATGGTGTTTCATTATGTGTGTCAATGTTATAGTTCAATTATGAAAATGTCTCCATAAAGTGTATTCAGAGACATATGAAGTAAATAAACTAAGGGTTTTATAGATTCATCTTTGCAAATCTTTAGTTGCAGTATGTGTTAGCTGTGTACTAGATCTCTTTCAAGGATAGGGTTAAATTTATTTAGCATAGATAACAGTAGTCTAAATATACGATATGGATTTTTTTAATAATAGTTTCATTGTTAGAATTCAAAGGATTCGTTAATGTCGGGCATTAACTTGCTAATAGATCCATTTTTCTCATGTTGTTTTTCTTATGAAGATTTGTTTTTTTCTTAGTGTTTTGACTCTATAACCCAGATTAGGCACTGCTCTATGCATATCACCATTTCTCAATAGCAGCCAAGTTATCCCAAATTTTTTTGTTCCTTTCTGGCTATTTCATTATTTTATTTGAGCTCCCAACATGATCTGAAATTTGTTCTAGTACTAGAATTAAGCCTACCTTGTGTATAGTCAACATTCATGTTCTCTTGTGTATTAGTTGGGAGTTATCTGCTTGATATGTGTTGGTTAATAGATTTTTCTTTTTCAAAATGTCTTCCTAAATGACTCCTAAATGCTCCAAATTTAAAGACAAAACTAGAACCAACAGTTGAGTCACTTGCAGTGGCAATGTGCAAGTGCTCTCTACTTATTTTACAAGGCATAACTACCTTTGAAAGATATGCAATGAATAAAATCACTGATTATGTTGTTAAAAAAAAGGTAACGAATTAAAACAACCATCTATCCATAACCATGAGATAGATGTGAAAATTATATTCAGAATCAAATAAATGTAGGGAAAAAACACACAAATTACCCCTCCCATACTCTTGGATGAGAAACAACGAAAAAGATGAACAACAAACTTTATTATTAATTAATTATTTTGAATTCACAAATTTAGAAACACAACCCTCTCTACTTGATATGATGGAATTTGTATTGAAAATGACCACAAAGATATTCAAAATTTGTAATCTACAGAAAACACAAATTAAAACATAGATCAATCTGCATTTGTCTTGTTTCTCAATAAAAAAATTAAGCACACAGATTCATATCCACGTACATAAAAACAAAAATGGTGACTGATTAAAGAAATTTTCTCTCCCCTCTTGTAGCTTCTCTTGCTTCCAAAGAAAAGAACCCCAACTTGTTGAAAACTTCTACCATAAATAGCATCTCATAACTTTTGGGTTTTGATAACTGATTATTTTAAATCACATTCTCTTCTCCTGTGTGCAGATGTAATGTTTAATTAATCCACATGAATTAAACATTGAGACTAAATGAAATACATTCTTCAAATTTATAAACTCTACTAGTGGGCAACAAAAATAATTAAATGGTTCAATTCCTTGACCTCTAATCGGAGATAGTTGTCAATAGTCTTTGAAAAGCATCATAATGTGCCCAAGAAAATGTCAATTTCTCAATGTGGAGCATGATGTTGTCACAACCCGTATCATTAAAACTACTATATCATATCCTTAAACAATATATGAGTTGGAAAGTAAACCACGACTAGAAGTGGTGGTCATATATGGGCAGCATAAGAAGTGGAAGAGAAGCCATTAAAAAAAAGAGAGGTGGAGCATCATACTTGGGAGGGGGAGGAAAAATTGGTGCTCAAAAATGAACTGGAGTTTATTTAATGTTAGGAGTGGTGGTGATGGAGGATAACACGCAAAAGAATGGGGGAGAAAGGTGAAGGATTCACAGAAAGGAAGGAGAGAGAGCTGCTTGGAATAGATAATAAAAGGAATGCCTTGAGGAAATTCAGGGGGTCTCAGTGGTGGCATCAATGGCATCTCTTAAACACCCAAATCAGCGCTAAAGAGATATCAGAAGCCCATCTCTGTCTATGATATCAGAAGCCCATCTCTGTCTATAACTAGATTCATAGGCATTTGGTGTTCGGAAGGTGATCTGCCTCATCTTGGAAATTTATGGACAGTAACTAAATTCAAAGGTTGGGAAGTGAAAAACCAAGCATAGAGAATTGACTTCAGATTTCCAGGTTCTTTTCTTTTTGTTTTTTTAATAATTACCTTTAGACTCTCTTTTCATCTATATATAGAAAGAATGTTTTCATATTTTGGGATTGAATAGTTATTGATATACAATATGTTTTTGGCGGTAGAAGGGATGTACTTTTATCTTTACAGAATTTGGAAGAATTAGAATGTTAAAGAAACTTATATAATCTTGTTGATTTGGAAACATAGATGTGTCTGAAACATTGATGAACCTAAGGGGAAAATTATGAAAGTTGATAAATCTTCTTCCTGATTTTTGTCATTAAAAATTAGCAAGAATTATTTATATCATTCCAAACTAAATGTTTTAGAAATCTTGTCTAGCAAACATTTTGAACCTTGTAAGGATGTTAAGATATTGTTGGTTGTTTCCAACATTTATTAGCTGCAGGAACATGAGTGGTAAACTTGGTTGTTTGTTTTTTTGTTCCCTAAATCATAATTGAACATAACGAAAAGTGAGTGTTTCTCATAGTTGATTGTAAAAGTAGATGTTAATGAAGATGAAATCCTTTTATGAATAAGTTGAACTAATTGGGAGAAACAAGGATCATAAAATTATTACCCAAAGGATTTAGTTTATTGATGTTCATGATAAATAGAGACCTGTTAAGGTTTGAATTTTGTTGGAATTAGCAAACATATTTATCATTTGGATACCCTACATTGTAATATTTGTTGGATTTCTTAGAACATTGATCTTGAGTGTGTTTAGTGTTTGAAGTAAAGTTGTGTTACTCCTACTTTTTAAATAAAAGAGATGAAAGTCAAATCTTGATGAGTATAAATGAGAGGGAAGCATAGACTTGAAAATTTCTTAGTCTTATAAACATGTTGTGTCTGATATTCATTTGATATGTGTTTATACTTCTCGAATATGTTGAATTTCCATGAATACCTTGAAGTGAAGTATACATTTTACCTATTTAGGAATTCTTTAGTTTCCTCCATGCACTAGTATAAGACCAAGTTACACTGACAATTTGAACCAGATAGATATTGGTGAAACTTTAAAATTGCCATGATTAGATAGTTAATGGAAGAATCTTTACTTATGTTCTTTATGTATGTGGAATACACCCATGAAACATGTTGTATAATGAATTAAGTAAGAATCTTGCACAACAATATCCATATTTTGTGAAATGGAATCAGTTTTATTTAGAAATGTTTTTGGAAGTCAATGATGTGTTTATTGTAATTTGATTATGGATGTATCTTGTCAGACAATTCCATTACTTCAGCCAGTTTTACTTTGTTAGACTATTTCTACCTGGGCTGGGTATCTTTCATGTCAGGAAAGATTATGGGGAAGCATAACTGCTTCATGGTAGGGTGGAAACACACTCCCACAATATTCTTGCCCTGATGTTTGTGTTGTTGGGATTAATGGGAAGTATGTACTGAGAGGGAAGGGGTGAATCAATACCTCTAAAACTTTTTGTATCCTTTAATCAATTAACCTTTGTAATCAATTGCATGTCCATTCAATCTGATCTAAACTATCTTGATGTGAGTTATATCAATTCATAACATTAATAAGCATGTGAATCATTCATGAACATAATTGACACATAACACAAGATATGGTATCACAGAAAACTCCTATTAGGAAGTAAAAACTACGGTGGGGATGGCACCCACAAAACTTCTCTATCTGCAGATTGGAAGGGAGGCAGTTAAGGATTACAATTTGATCACTTCTGATGAACCCTATTAGGAGTATCAGTGGAGACCTTTTTAAATTCTACTCTATTAAGATCTTTAGAAACACTGTTAAGTGTGCACTCGGTTAAGAGATTTGATGTTGGACTATTAAATCCACCTTCATTGAAAGGATTTTTACACTTTGCTCCACTTTTTATAATGATAGAAAATTACAAATTGACCTAGTAAATTCAATCTCCTATTATTGATACAGATCCTATGTAGTTCACATAAAGATATTATCACCTTAACTATGATTTAATAATACCTATGATTATCAGTTTCCTCTGTTCTTGGTTCTGCTAACCAAATCCTTCTTTTTTTGTTCTGTTTCTTGAAACTCTCAATTCAATCCATAGATGTGCTCATTTTATTCTCCTCTCTCTTTTTCCTTCTTGCACACACATTCTAATGAATGATTGCATCATCTATTTATAGATGGATTGACTTCATCGAGTTTGATAAAAATAATGTTAACTCTAAGATCAAGTTTACAACTTATACCTAGATCTCCTAGTCTATGTGTTTTAAATCAGTTAGACTGGTTAAAGCACTTATATTCATGTATCTTGTCCCTAAAGAAATGGATTTAAAACAATTAAATATCTTATAAATAGAATACACTTTATTTTTCTGACGTGGAAGTCAGATCCGCTTTTTGTGGGTTGCAACTGACTTTCGGTTCTGCATGTCGGTCATGCTTGACTATCCTTCAGTTTTGTCTGTCAGTTGTACTATATCTATCTTGTCGGTCTGCACTGTAACTTTCATTTTAGGTTCCTCTGTTGGGTTCCACTTTATCTTTCTGCTTTGTGATTTTTGGTTTTCACACTAACTTGTGTCATCGGTTCTCTCTATACTTAGTCATCTTTGTTGATCTCTTAATCTGATCTTTAGTTTTCTCTTTCTTGTCTTTCGGTGTAGGCTTATCGAAAGTGTTGTTTGTATACTAATGGCAAATTAATGTCATCAATCTCCCCCTTTGACATTAGTATCAAAAACTGATGTGTGCAAAATACTAACAAAATGTTAAGTATATACAACATATATAATCCTTAGTCATTTAATGACTCCCCCTATGTATATGTCAGTATTTATGTACATATGATATATTTTCCTCTTTCATAACATTTTCCCTTTATGAATATACATATACATGTCTACCATTTTCCCATTTGAATGAATGTACATAACATTTTCCTTCTTATTTTGTACTCATATTATTTCCCCCTTTATTTGATATTAAGGGCAAAGGTCAATTACCTTAGAGCTTATCAAAAATATGGGAATGTGAAGACTTCATGTCCTCCATCATTTTCTCTCATTTCTCTTTGAGGTTCTCCAGAGCCATGTGCTCAAGTGTGATCTTTGAATGCATATCATAGATGTTTTCTGCTACAAACATCTTGGGAGTTCCTATCAGTTGCCTTGCAGAACTGATATGTTATTGTAGCAGTGTAAGATTTGGCAAAAGTTGAGCTTGTAACTCGGTTAATTCTTCCCTGAAATGTGTTTCTTCTTCCCATATCTCTTTCCTTAACCTTTTTACCTCAATTATCTTCTCATAATGCAGTTTGACTACATTGTCTCCATCTGTGGTTAAGCTACTAGCACTGTTTGTTAGATCTACATCTAGCTTTGCTATATTGTCACTATTTTCCTTAGTGAACTTATCTATTGTGCTCAGCTTTTGAATCAAGGTAATAGCTTCAGATATGATGGGGTCTAATTCAGATATGAATTCTGATAGCTTTACCTTATTCACTCCCACTTCTTGGTTGATGTTCTCTATTATCTTATGTTGGTACTTCATTTTGTCTCTTTCCTCAATTACCTTCTCAGCATCAATGTTCTGAGTTGTGATTGCATCGGTGGGGGTAGCTAGTTGATCAAGTATAGGCTTGTTTTGATCAATATCAACATCAGGTACAATTTGATGTAGTATGTCCTGTGTTGTCTCTAGTACCGTGGAGTCCCTGTGTTGTTTCTTCAGCTTCTCTTGTAATGCCTTCCTCTGGCATATCTCTCCATATTCTTGTAATGTGTCAATGTCAAGTGTAGAGGGGTCACACTTTGATATTTCAATGATTTCATCCAGTGTAACCTCTAACTTGTTCTTGTTTGTATTCTTCTTCTTCTGTGACTTAGTAGAATGTAACACCATTGTCAATTTCTTAGCCTTTTCTGTTGTGCTTGATGATGTGACCTTTTGTGCTTCTTTCTTCTTCTTGGCATCGATTTTAGCTTGTTGGGTGTCTGCAGAGGTCTCCACATTCACCTTAGCATCGTCGGTAGAACTCTTTTCTATTTTCTCAAAAGTACCATCTTTTGGTTTGTCTCCTTCATTGGTGTCCTTTGCATCATCTATCTTGGTATTTTCATTCTTGTCCTGAGTATCTGCATCTTTTTCTTTATCTCCTTTAGTAACCTTGTTGGTGTCAGTTACATCTTGAGTGTTTCTGATGTCTTTCTAACCATCAGTGTTTTCTTTGTTTGCTTCTTCTCTTGCATCCTTCGGAGTATCCTTCTCCGGTGATTTGCTTGTTTCTTGCAGGATATTGATAGCTTGTATCAATATAGGCATATTTCCTGGAATATTCACATGTGTAGTATCAATTGTTGTGCCTTGTTCATCAGTTGTGTCTTTTGCAATAGTGACATCTTCATCCTTATTGGTTTCATCGATTGGGTCATTAGTAATGTCAATGACATTACTATCCACAATGTTTTCATTTGTGGTATCATCCCATGTTTCATCTGTAACATCTACAGTTTTGTTTCCTATTGTGTCATCCTCTTCTTTATCTAACTCAATGGATGTATCATCTTGAGTTTCCTTGTCAACATCTTGTTGTTGAAGGTCCTTTTTGGGGCTTACCTCCTCAATAGGTATGTTCATGATTTTGCACCATTTCTTGTGGCTATCTTTTTCAAGTTCAATTACCTTGCCTTCAAGAAACTTATATGCCCACAGCTCTGGTGAAAATTCCTTGTTGTGTTTCTCCATCATATCATCTATCTCTACCTTCTTAGATTCAAGTGGCATTAGAGAAACAAGTACTCTCTCTCTAATTTCTTTCTCATTCTTCAATGCAAATGTCCAACAGGAGGATAATCTATCCAACAATTCCCTTGGTACATAACTTCCTTCAAATTACATTGGTACATATTTGAAGTTGTACATTTTAGCTATCATGGCTTCCTCAACTTTATTCTTATCTTCTTGATATAATTTCTGCCATTTTCTAATGTGTGGAACTGTAATAGATCTAGAATTTGCAATATAAACACAAATGTCATCAATAGTGTCAAGTTCTTTTACCTTGACATTTTCTGCCTCTATGGATTCATCTTGCTTAGTGTCTTTTATGTCCTCTCGGGTTCTGATGAATTTCCTACCCTTCTTGTTTTGTCCTCTTTTCGGTGTGGGAGCTTTCCTTTTGTAAGTCCTGACTTTTCCTTTCTTTAGAGGTGAAGGAGTAGATTCTTTGGATGTTTGTCTTCTAGTCCTTGAAGCAGTTGTTGTCCTTGGTTTCTTAGATGGTGGGGGAGGTGATGAATCTGACTCTGTTTCCTAGGAGTCATTCTTTTCTTCATCTTTACTGACAAATAGTTGTTCTTTGGTTTCCTCCTCTTGTTCAGCTTCCTCACCTTCCTCGGCTTCTTCCTCGGTTACTGACAGAATCTTCTTGAGATTATGTACCATCTTGTCTTTCTTTTTTACTAAATTCTTGACAACTAGGCCTGATTTAATTCTTGTCTTGGCCTCTTCATATGTGCCAAACCTTCATTTCTTCTTGTCTAGTGGTTCATTGATTAAGGAATCAATTGCCTTTGTTGCAAGATCAATGTTGATCTCATATTCCAATGGTTGTAACCATGTTGTCCTTGCTACAGCAGGTTTGATGTAAGTATTATCTATGTCAACCATGAAGCATATCTCATCCTTATATTGCTTAATGAGTTACTCAGGGATTCTTACCCTCTTTTTCATTTGGTCTTTGAATACATTGAAGTATTCATCCATGACTATTTAAAAATTATCTCCCAGTGCAGCTATGTGTTCACTAATTTGCATGGTGACCGGTTTGGTGTTGTCCCATTTCACATCTCCTATCAATGGGAAATTTTCTTGAAAATAGAAGAAGATACACATTATTAGAGAGCCAAACTTACAAGTGTTTGACTTAGCATTCCTGATTGTCTTTAGGTTGTCCTTCAACTGATTCAGGATTAGCTCAGATAAGTCCAACTATGTACCCTTCTTCACAAAATTGTAGGTTGTGTCCACTGTACCTGATGCTATGTTGTTTAATCTACTTGCCTGGAAGAATTTGTAACCCAAAACACATGCACCAAACTTGATCTCATCATCAGTAATTATTGTTACTTTCAATCCTCGACCATCCCATTTGGCTCCTGTCATATTTTTGGTGGATGCTTCAGTGCCTTTACTTTATCGGTTACAGGGTAACCAGTGATCGCATGGATGACATCTCGGGTTATTGCCTTCATTTCATCCAGCCATAACTTATTTTTATGCATTCTACTCAGCACTAACCGAATCCAATCAATTTTGAAGACCTTCGAAAACATTAGGGCATTGGCGATCCCTTTCACCTCAATGTGTTTGTGCTCTTCCTTAAGTGTTCCATCATCATTACAAAGCTTCTTGTAAGATTCTTCTACCTCTGACGTTCCAATCTCTGCAATCTTGCAGTGTATAAAGGATCAAACATCTTCAACCAGTAAAACCCTAGCTAGAATGTACAAAAATGCACCAGTGTTGTCAGGTTGTGAGGAAACCTCTGGATGGATCTTATCATTGGGTTCCTCACATGCTATGTTCTTGATGAGCTTGAACTCATCTTTCTTTTCATTCTTAGATTTCACGGTTCATGAAGTCGATGCCATTTTTAGAAAATTAGGGCTTCTGTGTAATGCATAAAAATGGAGTTGTCGATCTCAAAGAACTTACTATTTGTGCATGCAAAGATCTTTGTACTACTTTGGAGTGTTGGAGGTCGAGTCATGATCTCTATATAGCTTGGTTTCTTTCTACTCAAAAATTGCCTTTCATCGCTCCGCTCTGGGTGTCATGACAAATGAGTCATTCTGATGCCCAATTTATAGACATTGCCCTAAAATATGTGTCATAAATGCTTACCAACTCCTTGGTGTATAAAGACTGAGTTTTTTGGTGAAAACTTTACTTCCATCGGTGATGCTTACAATGTTTCAAAGCAATCGATGTTCACTTTTCTTTTATCGACAGGTTTTGGTATCACTGACAACTTGTTCATGAGCTTGTATACCGACGAGGATTGGTCTATACTAGCAAATTTTTCTTTTAACTAACACATTTTGGTAAATGTAGGCAGTCTTAATTTTGAGTGTATACCAACGAGTTTTGGTATATATTCCCAAAAGAATAGTTATCACATATTTCAACAAGTTTGGCCATGATGCATCTTTCTTATGCTAATTTGGAATTATATCAACATATTATGGAACTGGTGTAAAATAATAGCTTGAGGTAATGCAGTTCCATACTTACTTGTTTTGCTTAGGTGGGGTTGGTGATGTCACCAGATCCATTGGATGGGGTATCACCATTTGTATTTCTCATTCCAGCTTCATCATTGCTTGAAGCGTTTCTCCACATTTTGTCTCTAGCCCTCTGGATATCTTCAATGGTGTTTCCATTGGGATATGTGCTTGTCTCTGTCATTCGGTCTCTACAGTCTTTCTTGAGATGACCAACTTTATGAAAGTGTAAGCATGCCATTTTGGGGTTTGTCCAGCCTCTAAACTTTCTATTCCATTGTCTTATACAGTTTGTAGTAATGTGACCATATCTTCCACATGCTGTACAATTTATCCAAGTATTGTAGTCCCATACATACTGATTACCGATTCCCTTTGGTTGATAGGGAGTTTCTTGACCTTTAGGCTTCCATGATTGTCTTTTCTTTTTCCATCATTCAAGAGTTGTGTGCCCATTCATTTTGCATGTAGGATAGTATTTGTCCATGTAGGTTTCCTTCTTTGGTTTTTTCATCTCAGACTTACATTCATATGCTTTATGACCTTTCTTGTTACATTTATAACAGAATCCAATGAATGAAGATGTAGATTTAGGAATACCTTTCATTTTCCCTCTGCATACATTTGATGTATGGCCTTGCTTTCCACAGTGATTACATGTAATCTTTCTTGGTCTTGGATTTTCATAGACATTCTTTGGATTGGATTGATTTGATGATTCTCTATTTTTTGTGAAGCCTAAACTATTGTTGTTGTTTTTGTTGTTGTTTATTCTTCGTTGTCCCTCAAGAAAATCATCTATTATTTTATTTATTTCTTTAGCCTTTTTGATAATTTCATTATGTTGTTGTTGTATTCTTAATTCATTCTTTAACTTTTCAT
The DNA here is from genome assembly GCA_018584345.1 of Thuja plicata. NCBI lineage: Eukaryota > Viridiplantae > Streptophyta > Pinopsida > Cupressales > Cupressaceae > Thuja > Thuja plicata. The sequence goes on from MU223473.1 coordinate 896,276, forward strand.
TCTCATCCCTCAGTTCACCGATAGCTTCTATTCTTTCAATGAGTTCAACATTTAGTTTGTTTTCCTCTTGACTCATAAGAATAATTTGACTTGTTATCTCTTGGTGATGCTTTGTAAGTATTTGTATTTCAGACTCTTTTTCTTGTAGCTTTTCTGTGATCTTTCTTCTATCATCAATAGCTAGTGTTCTTTCTTGTTCAGCTTGTCTAGCATTGTTCATGACATCAATCGTCCTTACCATTTGTGTCTATTGACTGATTTGTAGAGATTTAACTTGTCCAGCCAGATATAGATTGATTTCAGTTAGGCTTGTGATACTTTCTTCTGATGTATCTGATGCTTTGCTTGTAGTTGATCCTAAACACTCAAAGAAATATGGAATTTCTTCCTCATGATAATTTGTCTCATTATAGCGAGATGCCATATTCTTTCTTTCATCCAGCAATTGTCTCATGCTGAGTCTACCTTCTTTATACTATTCATAGAACATCTAAATTTCAAGATTTTTGTTCTCAATATTTTAATCAAGTTTGTACTTCTCTATTGTATGATCTTTTCTCTTAAGCCTTTAAGCTTTCCAAGAAGAGACTTAGCTCTAACACCAATTGTTGGGATTAATGGGAAGTATGTACTGAGAGGGGAGGGGTAAATCAGTACCTCTAAAAAATTGTGTATCCTTTAATCAATTGCATGTCCATTCAATCTGATCTAAACTATCTTGATGTGAGTTATATCAATTCATAACATTAATAAGCATGTGAATCATTCATAGAAACATTCATGAACATAATTGACACATAACACAAGATATGGTATCGAAGAAAACTCTAGTTAGGAAGTAAAAATTACGGTGGGGATGGCACCCACAGAACTTCACTCTCTGTAGATTGGAAGGGAGCCGGTTAAGGCTTACAATTTGATCACTTCTGATGATCTACCCTATTAGGAGTATTGGTGGAGACCTGTTTAAAGTCTACTCTATTAAGATCTTTAGAAACACTATTAAGTGTGCACTCAATTAAGAGATTTGATGTTGGACTATTAAATCCACCTTCCTTGAAAGGATTTTTAGACTTTGCTCCACTTGTTAGAATGATAGAAAATTATAAATTGACCTGGTAAATGCAATCTCCTATTGCTGATACAGATCTTATGTAGTTCACATAAAAATATTATCACCTTAACTGTGATTGAATAATACCTCGGATTATCAGTTTCCTCTGTTCTTGGTTCTGCTAACCAAATCCTTCTTGTTCTTTTCTAGTTCTTGAAACTCTCAATTCAATCCATAGATGTGCTCATTCTGTTCTCCTCTCTCTTTTTCCTTCTTGCACATGCATTATAATGAATGATTGCATCATCTATTCATAGATGGATTGACTTCATCGAGTTTGATAAAAACAATGTTAACTCTAAGATCAGGTTTACAACTTATACCTAAATCTCCTAGTCTATGTTTTTTAAATCAGTTAGACCAATTAAAGCACTTACATTCACGTATCTTGTCCCTAAAGAAATGGATTTAAAAAAATTTAATATCTAATAAAGAGAATACACTTCCTTTATCTGACATGGAAGTCAAATCCACTTTTTGCGGGCTACAACTGACTTTCGATTTTGTCTGTTGTTCATGCTTAACTGTCCTTTAGTTTTGTCTATCATTTGCACTATATCTGTCTTGTCAGTCTGCACTGTAACTTTCATTTTGGGTTCCTCTATCAGGTTCCACTTTATCTTTCTGCTTTGTGATTTTCAGTTTTCACACTAACTTGTGTCATCAATTCTCTTTGTACTTAGTCATCTTTATTGATCTCTTAATCTAATCTTTGGATTTCTCTTTCCTGTCTTTTGGTGTAGGCTTACCGAAAGTGTTGTTTTTATAATAATGGAAAATTAATGTCATCATGTGTGTAGCAGGTCTTTGGAGCTCCTGTCAGGAAGGTCATCTTGTATAGCATTTTATGGTTCTTTATATCGACCATTGGTCTATTGTATTGATATTTTCTCTCTTATATCAGACAGTAGATGACTCTTGTAAATCTTTGTTTCCTTGTAAGATAAGTTATCATGTTTGTAGAACTTCGACAATTTGGTCAAAGTCTCTCTTTTATATTTGTTATTTTGTCGAGTTGGTCAAATTTTGTTAATGTTTTTAATGTTTTATGACATGTGATGTATTGGGTTTTTTCAACAGCTAGTCAACACTCTTCTTTATTATGGACTAATGTGTTGCATAATCTGTTTGACAGCTTTTGGTCGAACCTTGTTTTTTTTCTTTGAATTTAAGGAAAATCATTTGTTTTTGTTGACTTCTACATTTGATGTTTGACTTAGTTGACCGACTCTTTTGTTTTGTGGATATTGTCGATGTGGCACAAGTTGTCGTAAGATCTATCTTTACATATGGTATCAAAGCTCTGGGTTCCACTCTAGGGCCTTGAGTTCACTATGCTTAGTTGTGATATGTCAGTCAACTATGCTTGGACTATGAATGTAAGTGTTAGTTCCTTGGGTAGATGGTTGAGTCTCCCAGTTATGGTTACTCCTAACAGGCTAGGAAAGGATGTCTCTTGCTTTGATGTGTAGAAGTGGGAATAGTCACTTCTAGGACATTACCTCTTTTGTATCTGAGGCTACTTATTTGTTATTGATTTCTTTTAAAACTGTAAAAGATGCAATATTTGATAAATTCTTGGTAAATTGTGTACCTCAAATTGATGTGATTGCATTTCTGCATGAAATTGAATAATTTTTAGTGATTAAGAAACTGCGAAATATCTTTGGGTGTGAGTAGTGCACTTAAGTTAAATGACTATTTATTTACATGTGTGAAGTAAGAAAGAAGTTAAATCTCTTTGATTGAATTGTGTAGTTAGTTGATGATTAAATTTTGCACTAGGATGTGAGTGAAATGATCCTAGCATGTTAGGTATGAAAATAAAATACTTGGAAAGTTAGTAACTGCATTTGCATGTTTTGTCTTGCATTTATAATTGCATGAGCCTGAGGAAGGAAAAATGAAAGACTTAAAAAGTTTATGATGTATGAACAAATAGAATGTACCATTACATAGTGATGTAATCTATGAGATAAATATTTTCCAGGTGTATGGTCATGTTTTTTATCACACCTTGGACGCAAGGTGTTGTGTAGCTTCTAATCCCTCATTGTGGCTAGTGTTAGTCACTCTGTATTTGTGAATTGACTTTTATTTGGTTATGTTATTTTCTAATTTGGAGTGATGAAGGACTAGCTTGAATTTTTATTTTTTCTTGTCACTGTCTAGCCACCAAATCTTGTGTATTTATCAAATGTGGTTCTTGTTCACATTTATTTCTATTGATTTTGCACATCTTTGGGATTTTGGGTTAAAATTTGGGAACTTTGATTTTGAGATTTATTATGATCTAGAGGTGGCTATGATGTGTGTTCTTTGTTGCTAGTCCTGTGATGTGAAGTGATGTTATTTATCATGTTCCATATGGAATATTGATAGAATGTGTAAGGGAGTAGATTGCGAACAACATACCATTCTTATTCTTGCATTCATTTTTTTGTTTGAAATATGTTTTATTAGTTATGAAAAGTTAAAGAACAATAGAATGAACATGGTTGTAAATAGTATATATGCATTGCATGAAATGATATACAATTATCTATATGCATTTGACGTAAGTTTTGACGCTATGAGGAGCATTGCATGGATATCCTTGAGATGATATAATCCATGAAAGAAGTACAATTTATGACTCTATATGATATTACTAGCGAATGGATAATGATGCATGAGACATTGTGTGAAATTATACTTGAGTTGTTTTAACTTGATGTTTGATGAGTAGGTCAAAATTTCTTGATGATAGAGGAATATAATTATTTTTGTAATAATACACTATGGGTGTTCTTGACAGAATGGTCAACACCTCCTACTTCTTATGTATTAGGTTTTATTTGACCAGATGACTCAAAATATGTGATTGCCTATGATGTATGTGATTGTTCATGATGAAAAGCATGATTCTTGAATACTTGACTTGTTGTGTGACTTCCGCGTATCTGATTGGTACATTATTGCATGAAAAGGAAATATGTGATATGAATGAGTTGCATTATTTTACTTACTATATGAGAGAATTGAAAAGCTTACCTTCTGGTGATGGGTGGGAATGTGGACAAGAAAGGGAAGGGTAGAAGTGATATTTCCTTTTTCACTGTACCTGCCAGTAGAAGTCTGGTATTAAAATGCTTTGGCCAAAACTATGTAACACATGTTTTCTTAAATGTGTATGCCTATGTTTCATCTCCCTGCCACATCCATGATTGGTTCTACTTGTGGAAAGTAGTTAGGTTCATGGTTGCACCAGATACCCCCTGCCTTTTATATTTTTTATAGGCTGCAGGGTTGGGAATTCATCGAGGAGGTAGAATCCCAAGGAAGTGTAAGGCTTTGTGGTTCGGAAAAAAAGTGCCCATAACCACACTCCCATCTTGATATTTTTGGATGGACATGTTTTCGATGGCTTAGGGAAACCAAAGCATTAAGAATGGACAGTTGTCCGATGGCATACATGATTACTTGTTTTGAGATTTTTGGTCGATTAGTTTATAGCGATTGACCGACTATGAATATGGAATCGACATTGGAGAATTTTTAGCATGTTTTTCTTATGTGGCATTTTATTGGATTAGGTTCAGTCCTTTTTGGTTGATTAGTCTATAGTGATTGACCTACTATGACTATGGAATCGACATTGGAGAAATTTTAGCATGTTTTTATTATGGGGAATTTCATTGGATTAGTTTCAGTCTTTACATTGCATTTTTTAAATGAAACTTATGTATCTTGTTTTTTGATTGACCCTAATGATCTTTCTCTTGATGTATACTCTTGATGTATGACATACTTGTTGTATTTAATTTTATGTAATGATGAATTATCATGATGGATTGGAATGTCTATGCTGGAATCAAGCATAGTTATATTGCATAGAGAAAAATTAGAATGCTTATTTATGGTAAGATGTAACCTTTGTTGGCTTACATTTGTCTTGGAAATGAAGACATGTTTCTTATGATGAAATGAGTTTAAATTTTCTTTTGAAATATTTTTGTGACGAGATGGGCATGAGGGCCTAGGTCACATAAATGAAAGAATGGATCCACTAACATTTATAGATCAATTGTGAGTATGGATGGATTTTTTTTTTTTCTTAGTGAGTACCATGTGTTAGATGGTACATATGAATAATTTACTTACTTATGATCCAGTTATGAACTAGAGCTTATTTAATTGAAATTTTGCAAATGGTTATTTTTACTCTTGAAAATAAAGTATCAACACTTTTATTCTATGAAGTATTGACATTATGATTGGGCTAACAATATTGTGAGTGAATATATATAAGAGTGTACCAAGAATGTGGATAAAAGGCACTCAGTAATGTGCTTAATTCATTATGATGTCACGATATGGTAAAATAAGCACAGGTATGCGTGTGCTTTGTTTCTATTTTAAAGGTATTATGTAAGTAATTTATGAAAGCATTGAGATAAGGAAATGTTAGAATTATATTTTGATTACGATAATAACATAGACTGATGCTTTGATGTTGTTCCTATGTATACAACAGATGGAACAACATATCATGAGGGAGGGGGAATATTTTCAGAGAGAGGTAATCTAACCTTGTAATGTAACCTTGTAAAACTGTAAGGTGGTAATGAAATTCACACACTCACTTAGAAATTGTCTATGAGATGATTACTTGATGCTTGTACATGTTTACTCTACCTTGTGCTTGTTTTCAATGTGCATATACACTGCCTTTGAGAATTATTTTTGTTGAATATGTGTGTTACTTCTACTAAAATATTTATGAATTCAGAGGATGGAATCAATTAAGAAATGCTAAATTCTAGTTTTTAGTTTTAGTAAAAAAAATTATCTTCTGGTTAAACCCTTTTGTATTGTCTTAAAAACTTGTTAATAAAGGTATTTATTATGTGATTCTTCTATCTTAAAATATTGATGGTTTATGAAGTGAATTGAGTGAAACATCGAGGACGATGTATTTTTTTAAGGGGGAAGGATGTCACAACCCGTATCATTAAAACTACTATATCATATCCTTAAAAAATATATGAGTTGGAAAGTAAACCATGACTAGAAGCGGTGGTCATATATGGGTGGCATAAGAGGTGGAAGAGAAGTCGTTAAAAAAAAGAGAGGTGGAGCCGCATGCTTGGGAGGAGGAGGAAAAATTGGTGCTCAAAAAGGGAACTGGAGTTGATTTAATGTTAGGAGTGGTGGTGATGGAGGATGACACACAGAAGAATGGGGGAGAAAGATGAATGATCGACAGAAAGGAAGGAGAGATATCTGCTTGGCATAGAGAATAAAAGGAATGCCTTGAGGAAATTTAGGGGGTCTTGGTGGCGGCATCAATAGCATCTCTTAAACACCCAGATCAGCGCCAAAGAGAATGGCGAGAGAAGGAGCGGTGTTTGACCTGTGGTTACTAGTAGTATGGATTCCAAGCATGCCAATCTCATACAAGATTACCTTCAGCTTCGAGGGGAATTTTGTGATGATGAAGGATCAGGGTAAATAAAAGAAAGATGAGGAAAGTGATCCTGTTAGCAGAAGTTAATTTTTTGAGAAGGCGGCAAAAGAAGATGAAGGAAGCCCTCCTAATCTTAGAGAAAATGGGACTGTTTCACCCAGTTCATAGACAACTACCCGCAACGGAACACCTATCCCTCAAGTGATTATGTCAGAACCTTCTACCGTGTCTCTTAAGAATGTAAGGAATTGGCTTTAACCAAAATTCCTACAATCTAGGAGCCAATTAGGTCGAGTGTTCTTGAATATCCCACCAAGAGGAAGATGGTCAATGACAATGTTGGACTAGTTAGCACACTTAAGACATCTGTATTTAGAATAAAACTCACCAAATTTCATTGGAAGAAAACCAAGGTCCTCTTGGTATTGAATGGTCACCATTAGAGGAATTGTGTATAGTTTGAGTACATATTAGAAAATCAAAGGAACTTCTAAATATATGTCATCGACATTTCCTTGAAACCACCTCCTCTATGATATTAGAAGCCCATCTCTATCTGTAACTAGATTCAGAGGCATTTGGTGTTTGGAAGGTGATATGCCTCATCTTGGAAATTTATGGACAGTAACTAAATTCAGAGGTTGGGGAAGTGAAAAACCAAGCATAGGGAATTGACTTCAGATTTCCAGGATCTTTTATTTTTGTTTTTTTATAATTACCTTTAGACTCTGTTTTCAGCTATATATAGAAAGAATGTTTTCATATTTTGGGATTGAATAATTATTGAAATACAATATTTTTGGTGGTAGAATGGATGTACTTTTATCTTTACAGAATTTTGGAAGAATTAGAATGTTAAAGAAACCTCTATAATCTTGTTGATTTGGAAATGTAGATGCGTCTGAAACATTGATGAACTAAGGGGAAAATTATGACAGTTGATAAATCTTCTTCCTCATTTTTGTCATTAAAACTTAGCGGGAATTATTTATATCATTCCAAACTAAATCTTTTAGAAATATTGTCAAGAAAAAATTTTGAACCTTGTAAGGATGTTAGGATCTTGTTGGTTGTTTCCAACATTTATTGGTTGTAGGAACGTGAGTGGTAAACTTGGTTGTTTGTTTTGTTGTTCCCTAAATCATAATTGAATATAAGGAAAAGTGAGTGTTGTGCATAGTTGATTGTAAAAGTGGATGTTAATGAAGATGAAATCCTTTTATGAATAATTTTAACTTGGGAGAAACAAGGATCATAAAATTATTACCCAAAGGATTTAGTCTAGTAATGTTCATGATAAATAGAGACATGTAAAGGTTTGAATTTTGTTGGAATTAGCGAACACATTTATCATTTGGATACCCTACCTTGTAAGATTTGTTGGATTTCTTAGAACATTGATCTTGAGTGTGTTTAGTGTTTGGAGTAAAGTTTTGTTACTCCTACTTTTTAAATAAAAGAGATGAAAGTCAAATCTTGATGAGTAGAAATGAGAGGGAAGCATAGACTTGAAAATTTCTTAGTCTTATAAACATGTTGTGCTTGTTATTCATTTGATATATGTTTATACTTCCTGAATATGTTGAATTTCCATAAATACATTGAAGTGAAGTATACATTTTTACCTATTTAGGCATTCTTTAGTTTCCTCCATGCATTAGTATGAAACCAAGTTACAATTACAATTTGAACTAGATAGATATTGGTGAAACTTTGAAATTGACATGATTAGATAGTTAATGGAAGAATCTTTACTTATGTTCTTTATGTATGTGGAATACACCCATGAAACATGTTGTACAATGCAGTAAGTAATAATCTTGCACAACATTATCCATATTTTGTGAAATGGAATCAATTTTATTTAGAAATGTTTTTGGAAGTCAATGATGTGTTTATTGTAATTTGATTATGGATGTATCTTTTCACACAATTCCATTACTTCAATCAATTTTGCTTTGTTAGACTATTTCTAGCTAGGCTAGGTATCTTTCATGTCAGGAAAGATTCTGGGGAAGCATAACTACTTTGTGGTAGGGTGGAAACGCACTCCCACAATATTCTCACCCTGATGTTTGTGTGTAGTGGGTCTCTAGAGCTCCTGTTGGGAAGGTCATCTTGTATAGCGTGTTATATTTCTTTATATCGACCATTGGTCTATTGTATTGATATTTTCTCTCTTATATCAGACAGTCGATGACTTGTAAATCTTTGTTTCCTTGTAAGATAAGTTATCATGTTTGTAGCACTTCGACAGTTTGGTCGAAGTCTCTCTTTTATATTTGTTATTTCGACAAGTTGGTCAAATTATGCTAATGTCTTTAATGTTTTATGACATGTGATGTGTTGGGTGTTTTCAACAGTTGGTTAACACTCTTCTTTATTATGGACTCATGTGTTGCATAATCTATTTGACAGCTTTTGGTCAAACCTAGTTTTCTTTCTTTGAATTTAAGGAAAATCATTTGTTTTTGTCGACTTGTACATTTGATATTTGACTTAGTTGACCGACTCTTTTGTTTTTTGGATATTGCCAATGTGGCACAAGTTGTCATAAGATCTTTCTTTACAGATGTATCTTCAATATTTCTAAGTCGCCAAAATAGAGATCTACGACCTACACAAAGCTCTGCTCTGTTTCAACAATATATCACATGCTCCACCTCAATCCTCATTACATTCTCATTGCTATATTTATCCACACTTGTATAAATTCCAATAATGTCCATTTCCCTTTGTATTTTTTATTGCAAGTCAGAGATGTTCACACTCCTTCATCATCTTTAAAACTTGTTCCCAAGAAATATCAACTCACCAAGCCTTAACTAAAATATTGTTTTGGACAACATCAACTGTAGTAATTGAAATGGTTCCAGTCCACAAGTGTAGTAACATATCTCATGTCTGTACCCCTCCAAATACAACATCTATATATCTATGATTCCATACTAAAGATGTTTCTCAGACTTCAACATAAGAGCGAGATGTCTTTTCTCTAAAATAGTCCAAAATAAACTAAACACTTTCAACCCAGTCCATATTGATATTTCCATCTTTGTATTCACCCATTCAAATGAAGAAACATATCATTATTTTCTGCTAATCATATATTAAATCTTTGAAGTTCTCATTTAAAATACTCCACTCACTTCTGCATAGAACAAAAATTATTGTATTGGGTTCGTTGGAGAGTTTTAAAAGAGGTCCTAAAGTTTTGGAGAGAGAGAGAGAGAGAGAGAGAGAGTTGTATTGGGGTCGTTGGAGAGTTTTAAAAGAGGTCCTAAAGTTTTGAATAGAGAGAGAGAGAGAGAGAGAGAGAGAGAGAGAGAGAGAGAGAGAGAGAGAGAGAGAGAGAGAGAGAGAGAGTTCTNGAGAGAGAGAGAGAGAGAGAGAGAGAGAGAGAGAGAGAGAGAGAGAGAGAGAGAGAGAGAGAATTCTTTAATTTGGTCATTCCCTCTTCTTCAAGGTGTATCAACTTGTGCAATTATTGTTGCATTAAATCTCAATCTCCCAATTAACTCCATTTTAAAGTATGGGTCCACATGGAACACTAAAATAAGTCGACCCTCTACCAATGTGATATCATAAATTTATACAAAATGAGAAGTATTTGGATTAGCTTGTATTGGAAATTCTGATGATTGTTGAAACAAAGCTTTTCATCCAATCATCGAATAAAATGACATGACCAACATATGCTTTAGTACCATCATTTTAAAAAACCCACTATGGGTGAAATGTCGGCTGATGTGTTATGACTAATGCCATTTCCTTTTGAGCATTAATAACAACAAGCTATATTGTTGAACCGCTTATGTTGATGCCTTCCCAATTGTTGGAGGTATTTGAATAATCTTTGAGCTATGAAGTGATGAGTTGTATTAATAGAATCAACACAAATATTAACTTTAACAATCATTCTTGATCTCTATTACCATTCATTTATCTTTGCACTCTTTGTGCTTCTTTCACAGTTAGAAGAGTCGGGGGATTGAACTCTTGAACTCTTAAACTCTTTATATTGGTTCAATGGTTCAACGTTGACTTCAAAACTTATTAACTAGTATGAAAAAAATTATAAATTTCAGCTGGGAATTCCACTTCTCACAAAATTTTGAAAACAAGATAAATGGTCTACGTAGAGAAAACCCCAAAAATCATTTTGGCACAAGATGCACAAAATTTAGAATTTAATTCTATTTGCAATTGGATAACTCAAAATTAAATCTTTAAATTTCAAATTAACAGGGAGTTTGACCATCAAAAATTTAGGCAAGGACTAGATCTGTAATAGGATTTTTCACCAGCTTATATGGAATTCTAAAATTAATTACTTTCATGATTTGGTAGGCATGAGTGCATGAAGGAGCTCAAAATTTTGAAATTGGGTTAGATCAAGAATGGATAACAATATGCAATGTCATTCATTGACCCATTACATTATCTGTTGATTTTGTACAAAAGGATTTTCCACCTTGGTTTTATAGAGCCCTAAGTGAAATAAAATCCCCTTAGTTACTCAAAGGGTTTTCAAAAACTTGGCCACTGAACTTAGATTTATATTGATAGAATTAGGCTCATTCTTAGGAAAATCTGAGGCACCATTTGGAAATACCAACGTGTGTCATAAGGGGTCTTGAGGTGTCCTAGGACACATTAATGGGTCCTAAGGATACATTAAGGGGTCCTATGACAAATTAATGGGTCCTACAGACTCATAAATGGTCCTAGGATACATTAATTTATCCTACGACCCCTTAGGACCCCTTATGATACATAATGAGTTGTGGGTGTCATAAGGGGTCGTGAAAGTTCCTAAGACACATAGATGGGTCCTAAGGGGTCATAGATGTCATAATGGATCCTAAGATAAATTAATGGGTTCTAGGACCACTTATGACCCCTTATGACCCATTAATGGATTCTATGACCCCTTATCACACCTTAGGACCCCTTATGATACATAATGGGTCGTAGGTGTCATAAGGGGTCCTAGGATACATTAACAAGTTCTAGGGCCACTTATGACCCCTTAGGACCCATTAATATGTTCTACAACCCCTTATCACACTTTAGGACCTGTTATGATACATAATGGGTTGTAGGGGTCATAAGGGGTCCTAAAGGGTTCTAAGACACATTAAAGGGTCCCAAGGGGTTATAAATGGTCCTAGGATACATTAATGTATCCTACAAATCCTTAGGACCCCTTATGATACATAATGTCGTAGGTGTCATAAGGGGTCCTATGACACATTAATGGGCCCTAAGGGGTCGCAGGTGTCATAAGAGTCTTATGATACATTAATGGGTCCTAGGACCACTTATGACTCCTTAGGACCCATTAATGTGTCACACAACTCCTTATGACACCTTAGGACCCATTATAATAAATTGCACATGTTAATGGGTCTAAAGGGGTTGTAGGTATCATAAGGGGTCCTAGGACACATTAATGGGTCCTAGGGGGTCATAAATGGTCTTAGGATACATTAATGTATCTTATGACTCCTTACGACGCCTTAGGACCTCTTATGATATATAACGGGTTATAGGTGTCATAAATGGTCCTATGACATATTAATGGGTCCTAAGGGGCCATAGGTGTTATAAGGGTCCTAGGATACATTAATGTGCCCTAGGACCACTTATGACCCCTTAGGACCCATTAGTGTGTCCTATGACATCTTATGACACCTTATGACCCATTATGATACATAATGAGTCATAGGTGCCATAAGGGGTCCTAATGGGTCCAAGGAAACATTAATGGGTCCTAAGGTATCGTAGGTGTCATAATGGGTCTTATGACACATTAATGGGTCATAAGGGGTCATAAATGGTCTTAGGATACATTAATGTATCCTACAGCCTCTTAGGACCCCTTATGATACGTAACAGGTTGTAGGTGTAATAAGGGGTCCTAAGGGGTCCTAGGACACATTAATGGGTCTTAAGGGGTCATAAATGGTCCTAAGATACATTAATGTATCCTACAACCCTTTAGGAACCCTTATAATACATAATGGTTCATAGGTGTCATAAGGAGTCCTAGGAAACATTAATGGGTCCTAAGGGGTCCTACACCACACTAATGGGTCATAAATGGTTCTAGGATACATTAATGTATCATACAACCCCTTAGTCCCCTAAGGACCTCTTATGATACATAATGGATCGTTCGTGTCATAAGGGGCCCTAGGACACATTAATAGATCCTAAGGGGTCATAAGTGTCATAAGGGCTCTTAGGATACATTAATGGGTCCTACGACCCCTTAGGAAACATTAATGTGTCTTATGACCTGTTATGATACATAATGGGTCATAGGTGTCATGAGCACTCCTAAGGGGTCGTAGGACACATTAATGGGTCTTAAGGGGTCTAAGGTGTCATAAGGGGTAGTAGGATACATTAATGGGTCCTAAGGGGTCATAAGTGGTCCTAGAATACATAATGGGTGCTAAGGGGTCCTAAAGGGTCCTAGAATACATTAATGGGCCCTAGGATACAGTGATGTGTGCTAAGTGGTCATGAGATATGTTAATGGGTCCTACTTGTAGTCATTGGTGTCACATGGGGTCCTAGGACACATAATTGTTCATAAGGGGTCATAGGTGTCATAAGGGGCCCTATTATACATTAATGGGTCCTAAGGGGGAATAAGTGGTTCTATGACCCCTTAATGTATCTTGGGACTCTTTATGTGGTCCTAAGGGGTCATAGGATATATTAGATGTATCCTAGGACCACTTATGACCCCTTAGGACCCCTTAATGACCACATTAAGGGTTGTAGGATACATTAAGGGGTCTTAAGGGGTCGTAGGATACATTAATGGGCCTTAAGGGGTTATAAGTGGTCCTATGATACATTAATGTATCCTATGACCCCTTAGGACTCTTAAGGAGCCCTTATGATACATAATGAGGAATAGGTGTCATAAGAGGTCTTAGGACACATTAATGGGTTCTAAGGGGTCATAAGTGGGCCTAGGATACATTTATTTATCCTACGACCCCTTAGGACCTATTACGTGTCATAAGGGGTAGTAGGTGTCATAAGGGGGTCTATGGGGTCCTAGGACATATTAATGGATCCTAAGGGGTTTTAGGTGTTGTAATGGGTCCTAGGACACATTAATGTTTCCTAAGGGGTCATAAATGGTCCTAGGACACATTAAGGTATCATGTGAACCCTTTGGACCCCTTAGGACACATTATGTATCATAAGGTATCATAGGTGTCATAAGGGGTCCTAAAGGGTTGTAGGACATGCTAATGGGCCCTAAGGGGTCCTAGGTGTCATAAGGGATCCTAAGATACATTGATGGGTCTTAAGGTGTCATAAGTGGTCCTACGACCCCTAAATGTTTTTTGGGACCCTTAATAGGCCCTAAGGGGTCGTAGGTATCATAAGGGTCCTAGGATACATTGATGGTTCTTAATGGGTCATAAATGGTCCTACGGCCCCTGAATTTATTCTAGGACCCCTTAGGATCCATTAATGTATCATATGACTCCTTAGAACACATTTATGGTTCTTACATCTCCTTAATATATCTTAGGACCCAATGTGTCTTAACACCCACTATATATAATAAGGGGTCCTATGATACATTAATGGGTCCTAAGGGGTCATAAGGGGTCCTAAGATACATTAATGGGTCCTAAGGGGTCGTATGTATCATAAGGGGTCCTAAGGGGTCATGAGGGGTCCTAGGATACATTAATGGGCTTAAGGGTTGTAGGTATCATAAGGGGTCCTAAGGGACCTTAGTATAAATAATGAGTCATAAGGAGTCCTAGGACACATAATGGGTGCTAAGGGCTCCTATAATACATTAATGGTCCCTAGGATACATTGATGTTTTCTAAGTGGTCCTAGGATATGTTAATGGTTCCTAAGGGGTCATAGGTGTCATAAGGGGTTGTAGGATACATAATGGTTCCTATGGGATGGTAATTAGGGATACAGGTACACATATACCTAATTTCAACTATATATAGCCTAGAGCCTCTAGGATGTAAAATGTTTGTCTTAAGATCTAATGGATGTTTTAATGCACATTATCAGCAACCTAGGGTTGATGGATAGGGTTTATGGTTGAGGGTAAAGAGTCGTGACTAGTGGTTTATACTTGATGTGAAGAGTAGATGTTATTCATTTACTTCGTGTATGATTTAAGTGTTAGAATTCAAGAATTGGTAAATTCCCACAATCCCAATAATCACCTACATGCAAATAACATGCCACATACAAGAGAAAATCCTTAAACAAGAAAGTGCATAAAACAATTGGAATTTAATTAATTAGAATGAATTATTACAATGAGATCAATCCTTAATAAATGAGATCAAAAAACCCTAAAGGATGCATGCATAAAATAAAATATTATTAAATGCAAACTAATGGTTCCTAAATTTAGCTTCAGTGAAAAAAGAAAAAAAAAAGGTGACTTAATTAATTAGTCAATATGATTAAATTAATTAAGTTAAATAATCTTTTTACTCTAACACCCCCCTTAAGATAAACATAGGAAGTAGCTAAAAAGCTAAGTGCATGAATGCAACTACATGCAAGAAAACAAACTTGGGTCTCGACAACAAGGCCTGATGAGGTACCTAATCACAACCAAATCTTTGTAAAGAGGAGAAAAAGGAGAAAACCTAGTGGGTAAAAACTCCTCTCTAAGAAGAGATTTAAAAAAGGTACAAATGCAATGTCTCAAGAGACTCTCTAAATTCCATAATTATAACCAACCCCCCCATGAGAGAGGTTCAAGACTCCAAAGCCACCCCCAAAATAATAGAACCCTTGTGTTGATGATCAGACCAATGCGGCTCCAATATAGAAGAAACAAAGGCAATGGAAAAACAAGAGGAAACCCATGAATGTGAGGTAACATTGGAAGGCCTGGATGATGCACAAAGGAGAGCACATGATAATATTGTAATTGAATCTCCAATGAAGGTGGGATAACAAATGTGCTAAATTTGTAATCTAAGAGGAGATGAATGTCCTCTGATATATCCTCAATAATTGCACTAGGTGGATTTATGCATGAAGCTATAATGTTAGGAAAAGTTGAAGATGAATCTCATTGAAAAAATGCAAATTCAACAAGAGGAGGAGGTGTAGAATTCACAACACTGGTCTTAGGAACAACACATAAGTTCAAGTGACCAAACTTCACCTCAACAGGCTCTCATGAAGAAAGATAGTGATTCTTTGATAGTGGAGATGGTGGACCAAAATGAGAGAAAGATTACAAGAGGGAAGAATGATCAATTGTCCCTATTGCAACAATATTCCATATCTCATTGTCTCTGATATGCATTAAATATCATGTGAAATCAATTGTCTTCCCCTTCTCATTATGGGTAATCTGATAGATACATAGAAGGTTAGAGGAAAAAGATGGATTACATAGTACATCACTGAATGAACCATCATCAATGTCAATAGAACCATTCCCACATACATTAATAATAGTGTTGTTCCTCATCAAAATGTGTGGGGTAGGAGAAGCCTCAAAAGAAAAGAATAAATCCTAAGAAGATGACATATGGTGTGAAGCACCTAAATCCAGTAGCCATCTAGAAGAGTGTGGACCAGTGGTTGCACATAATGCATGACCTTTTCACCTATCTTGTCCATATGTCTGGAATGACGATGAAGAAGACCTCAAATAATTAGAAGAAGAAGGAGTATCAATGTTGCTAATCATAAGAAGAGTTTTCAAATTTGAAACCTTTTTCGCATATCCATCTAGCTCCTTCTCATAGAAATGAGACTCATTATGATTTGGATTTTTAAAATTAGTACGCTTAAGTATTTCTATCTTCAATTTTCCCCCTTAGGATAATGTGCGCCAGAGGGGTGATGAGTGTTAGAAACACTGAGAGGGGGGGAGGGGTGAATCAGTGTTTATCTATTAATTATATTTCAACCAATTAAACATATATCAAATGTGCATCCAAAGAAACATAACACAAGAACACATAACACATCATATGATTACGGAGAACCTTGATCAGAGGAAAACTCCGGTGGGGATTAGTACCCACAAATATTGTACTAGGTATAATGAACCTGTTAAAGTTCCTTTGCCCTGTAAGAAGCAGCCTTTACAAATTAATGACCTGGTTAAAGGTCTGACCCTGTTAGGAGTCTTTTACAATAACCCTGTTAGGGGTGTATGGCTCACTGCCCAATAAGATGAAGGCTACAACCCTCTGAATAATGATATGCACTATATCAAAAATGAATTGTTGTAATGACATTGTTGTCTAATCAGTTCCGTGTATGCGCGGATGCTCTTATTCCTTTAAAGAGCTATATCATCTTCTGACTTCATTATACTATTCCTCTGTAACTTCTTCTTACATCATAATCGACACTTGTAACATATCTTTACATTACATTCTTATATCTTCAAATCTGAATAGGCGCGACCCAAAATAAATTACTAGTCGGCCCTAAAACAAAAATATAAAATGCTTCCAAACAAGTCAGCCTAAGCGTGTTTACTACAACATTAATTACATTAATGCAAAATTATGACTAAAGGCGCTTAGAAATTACATTATAAAATCATTCACGCTGATCAAAACTATAATCGGCTTCCATGCTCTGTTTCCTAGACTACAGGTTTACTGATCTGCCTGTAACTTTTCCATACTGATGTTTCATACTCTGCACATTTGGATCTAGCATGTATATACACCATAGAATATATACCTAAGCACACATGCTCTAGTGTGATCTATAACACATGCATTGATGTACTAATCTATGTATGTGTCTGTCTGCCCTATTTTCTTACTTAGTCATTTTTCCTTTTATGACAGAACTTAAGTATGAATTTGTTGCCATGATTGAAAACACAAAATAAGTCATGCTTCCTCAAGAAGTCAACTTGCCAACAATGAGAACTAGAATCCTTCATAGGCTCTGTGGTTTATGGCTTATGTTTCTTCTCTTTCTTCCCTAGAGATCTGAGCTACCAATGCTTGGAACTTTGATCTTGGAAGAGCATCCAACTTTGTGAGCTTGGAATAATCACATGTCAACCGATTGTAGAATACCTCAAAGGTAGTCATGGAAAATAATGGACGTAAAACATCCATGGTGGAGTAGAATGTAGAATAAAATATTTGAAATGAACCTTGAAGATTAGAGAGAATTAGGTATATATACTCAGTGTCTTTTTTTTCTTAACACAACCCTATAAACATTATCATAATGATTTGAATTTTGTCAATAAATCCTTAATATATGGAAACAAATCAAGTTTCAAAGAGGTCAACTCTACCTTAATTTGAAGTGCCCTAATCTGATTGATGGTGCCAAAAAGATCATGAAACTTGGTCCACGTGTCCTGAGGTGTAGTGCAACCCTCGAGGTAAAACAAAAGACTATCTCAAATGTTCAGGGAAAGAAACCCCATGGCCTCATCCATTCTATTATGATGCTTCATGACTTTGAATGGGCGATTCAACTGAGGCTGAACCTCATCTAAACATAACCATAACCCACTTGACATGAGAGGGTGGGTCATAAGTGTCTTCCAAGTATGATAATTATGTGGATTAAGCCTCTCAATAGAGGAAGAGTCTTCCATGTGAACCCGATGAAAAACATTCCCAACAATAAAAGAACCCAAACCCTAGCACAAATCTAAAAGCTAGAAAGAGAAAAAAGAAAAAAACACTAATGACTGATCTTTGTGTACCTAGTGAAAACACTAATGAAATTGACTGCACATTTGGAAAGAGCTCTAATACCACTTGTTACAAGTAGTGGTTTTCATTGCACCAAAAGATTGACCTATTAATGCTTGATAACCACTAGACTTATTGAATCTCTAGGATGTGGTTAAGCCATGTCACAAAGCTCAAAAGGAACTCTGGCGAACTACCAACAATCCCCCTAGCATCACTCATCACAGGCTCATATAACTCACAGAGGAGATTCAAACCTATGACCAATCTCTGATACCATGTTAGAATTTAAGAATTAGTGAATTCCCACAAGCCCAATAATCACCTAACATTCAAACCTATGACCAATAATTGATACCACTTGTTAGAATTCAAGAATTGGTGAATTCCCACATGCCCAATAATCATGTGCATGCAAATTACATACCACGTACAAGAGAAAATACTCAAGTAAGAAAGTGCATAAAACAATTGGAATTGAATTAATTAGAATGATTTTTTTCTTGGTAATCGCTTTTGACTGGAGTTCTGAACCATTGAGGACACATTTGAGGGTCCTCATCCCTGTGGTAATATTTTTATGGATACCAAGGCATTAGCACCTCTTAGATTAATCATATTTTTTCACGTCTTACTTTCCTTGACAACAACACGCCTTAGCAGTTCACCCTTATATCTCTTCATCTCCTTATGTCTCCCTAACAATGGAACACAAACACCTTATGTCTACCTTCATCGTGCACTACTATATCAACCCTTTATGACTCTCGTCGAACTACCAGATCATCCAGGAACCACCATGGATGATCACAGAATTCATTTAGAATCCTTTGTCACTCAATCTCCCTTATACCTCCCTCCACGGTGGTAGGCACCTTATTTCTCCTCGTCGCATCAACCCTCCCAAGATGGTGTTGTTGTTGTTCTCCACAGTGGACAACCCCTTAATACTTCCCAACACTATCAACGTGGACACACCTTATGTCTTCAAGGGACAATATCCAGTGACCAGACCTTAGAACATATTGACGTTGACAACAACCATTCTTGAGAAGTGTACAGTTCAATTTCCATTGTGCATTGTCATTCCATTTCTATTGTGCATGCACATCATTCATCGGGTGGATCACCTACCATCAATAATAGTACTGTGAGTAGCATTTGACACGGGCATGGGTTACAAACATCATACCTCACATATGCAAGGATTGTGACTCAACCGTCATGTTGTGGGGTCATCCCCAATTAATCAGAATGAATTATTACAATGAGATCAATCCTTAATAAAGGAGATCAAAAAACCCTAAAGGATGCATGCATAAAATAAAATAATTATTAAGTGCAAAATAAAGCTTCCTAAATTTAGCTTAAGTTAAAAAAGAAAAATGTGACTTTATTAATTAATCAAAATGATAAAATTAATTAAGTTAAATAACCTTTTTACTCTAACATGAAGTATTTAGGACTTTGATTCTAGGTGTTAACTTTGTTCAGGGTTTCTATTGTAAGTTATTCATTTAGGGTTTCTATTTTAAGTTATTCATTTAGGGTTTCTATTGTAAGATATTCATTTAGGGTTTCTATTGTAAGTTATTTATTTAGGGTTTCTATTCTAAGTCATTTGTTTAGGGTTTCTATTCTAAGTTATTCAATTAAGGTTTGTATTCTAGGTTACTCATTTTATTTTTATTTTTTTATGTTGTTTGATCATAACGTATGAGGTTTCTACATTTTCACAAATGAAAATAATAAAACCCTAATAAAAAATTAATCTAAATGTACAAAATGCATGAAATTTTGAATACAATATGAAACCTTTTTTTAACATTTAAACAACAAAAGTAAATAAATTTTACATATACAATCCTTTTTTAATAAAAAACAAGAAAAATAACTATAAAACACAAAAAAACATTATTGAAAATGAAAAAAACTCAAAAAATAGCCTACCTCGAGGTTGTTGGGGCCAGAAATGGAGTGGGATCACGCTTTGAATTAGGGCGATGTTACTTGAAAATGACCCCAACCCTGTTAAAAAAATTAAATACATTTACAGAACATGGTTACATATGGAACGTGACCCTGTTCCAAATGGGGTCGTGTTCCATAAATTTAGGTTTGGGTCCCATAACACACATGACCCCGATTTGTATTTAGACTCGAGACCCCAAACCATAACGCTGTCCCATTTTAATTTTAGGGGACCCCATTTCGTGGACCTACTTTTCATGAAAATAACTGTGTAAAATTTCCCCCATAAGTGGACTCAACTTCTTGCACTCACCCCACTATATCTAGAAATCTAAAATAGAGACTAACCTATGATTCAAAATTTAGTCTAAATGGCAGGAATGGGGCACCCTAGTCCTAGTAAAACTGGTGAAAGTTCTACCACCTATAACCTATTTTCAGTTCCACCAATAGTTGATCTTAAAGATTTGTCACCTGTCACCTGCACACACAAAATGAGAAATCTATTGTGAAAAAGGGGTTTGCCTTTGTCAAATCCCTATTTAGGAATTAAACTTTAAATTGCATAAAAGGAATAGTGTGATGTTAGTAAAAGAGGCTTGAATTGAATGTTATACCTTCATAATTATGGAATTTATCATGAAGATGCTTGCAATGTTTTCTTGGACTTGGATTTAGGATAGGAAGATCATGGATGCCTTCATAAATGCCTTGATCTAGAATTCACTCCTTGTCTTCCATTCTTGATATTTGAATGCATGAATATCAATGTGAATTTACTTCAGCAATTTTTTAGTGGCAAATATTCTCCAATTGGTGAAATGTACTGGTCGGATGCATCGAGAAATTGGTGAATACTATCATTAATCGAAGTGGCCAGATCACCTCTTTTTCATGCAATATTTTTCTCATGGGTGGCTTATTCACCACCTTTTGGTTGTAATGGTCATACTACAGAGGTGTTTAATCATCGCTAGCTCATACATGATTTGAATATTTATTAGTCACAATTCTTCTTGGAATTCCAGGACGAATGCAAGAAACCACTAATGGACACACATGCATTCACCAATATCGACACACAATTTTTTTAAATTTATAGCGCCCATATTACCAACAAGAATTAATCATTTTATTCTTTAGGTTAGACCCAACTCGCCCCTACTACTATTGAATAGTAATGGTAGTTCCATATTCATCTTCAAAATTTAAACTGCATCGTCACAATCCCACCCTAATTTGCCAAATTTCTATCTCCCAATTGTAGAATGACGCGCAATTCACCAAATTTTATTTGATACAAATACATGAGATGGTGATATTTTATAGTTTAGATTTTGTTCGGATTGGTCTAATGACATGTAACTGATTAAATTTTTTAAGATGTTAAGTTGACCACCGAAATGCAGAAGGATAATGCAAGAAATTAAATCAGTTAATGGATTGTATTGTCATTGATGTCAACTTGATATAATCTAATCGGTTATAATCAAAGTGTCAAAGACTTCAGAGAATCAAAGAGAAAAATATTATGCTTTTTGTAATGCATAAAAGACAAGTATTCACAATGTGACTACAAACACCGATGGTCGGTGAAACCCAATGGATAGAGATCACCGACAGTCAAGTCACAGTGATTCCCGAGCAAGAACACCAATGAGTAGAATCACAAGCATACCCGACGGCCAGAAACATAGTGTAAACCAACGGAGAAGCCCAAGGAGAACTGGAGTGTTGATCGACACTATCAAAGAGTTAAACACCAAAATTAACTTGAGTTCAGAAATGACAAAATATCTAGCTGGTAGAGCTAAATATAGAGTTAATTGGTAGTTATCATTGTTTTCATCGACAAGATAAGCCACATATAAGTAATTGATTTAAAGTTGTTTTGTCTAGTTGGTAAGAAGATCTCAGCAAGATAAAATATGAGTTTTGCTTTAAATCTAATTGGTGAGAATTGTGGATATGCCAAGATCAAGAGCCTAACAACGGTGATATCATGTCTATAAAGAGACAACGCAATTCATTACAAATTGGTGAAGTGGGTGAATGAATGAATTGAGGATGCTGAAGAGAAACTTCATACAGTGTTGATCAACAAGCTAAGGAAAGAGCTAAATTTTTCTACGGACACTGAGCAACAAAGCACAACATCATCAAGTAGAATCAAAGTGGAGAAAAGGTATAAATAGAGTTATATTGATCATAATAGTTTTGTGAGATTACAATAGATCTTAAAATGTGCAAGTATAAGTTGTATATGTGAACAAATCATATTGTTTCAGTTTAACCATTGATTCAGAAAGTCTCTTAACCGAGCGGGATTTAAAGATCCTTTCTATATTGGGATACATCCTAAGGAGTGTCAAAATTTGTGATCATGAAGATAGCATGAGATGCCAGATACCAATTGATAGGCCAACTGAGTGTTTGATCAAAGATGGTAGCATAGAGATGCTTGATATCAAGTGACAGACTAAAATTTTAAATCCTCTAACAAGGTCACACCTAACAGTGTGTTTGTAACCTATAACAGGGTTGGCTCTTCATTGAGCTCACTTCATAAGAGCAAAAATTTTGGGTTATCGGTCCCAAGTGGTTTTTCCCTTAAAAGGGTTTCCACGTTAAAAAATCCAAGTGTCAATGTGTTTATGAGTCATTACTTTAGTTTTTTTCATTACACTTAACTTAATTGGATTGATCGGTATACTCTAGATAATTTACTATCTTTCGGTAAATTAACAGACTGCTTTTCGGTAAACATACAATAGAAGGTTTTACAAAGCATTCTAAGTAGTAGTAATTTGATATAAGTATTTAGAGGCATTCATCTTATAGGACTGAAGATAACTAGAGGTATAATATTATGGTACTAAGTTTTAAGGGTTGATTATTGGAATATTTTGAGGCCATTGATTCACCACCCCNATTCCCCCCCCCCCCCCCCCCCCTCTCTCAGTTATTACTAATAATTGGTATCAGAGCTTGTGTCCTTAGAAAGGGAGTTTAACAGCTCAATCAAAAGATCACAAGATGAATAGATGAGATGTGCCCAAGTTGAATAAAGACAACTTTGCATCATGGAAAAGATGAATGACTCCATCTATCAGGTATTGGAAATGATATTGTTCAATACTTAGATACTGAATATGTGTTGCCTACAGGACCTCATAATCTTGAGCAATTAAGAGTAAAGCATGAGCATAACTGCATGATGATAGAACTTGCATCATCACTCTCCGATGCTGAGTTTGAAGATGTCAAAACCTACACCTCTGCAAAGAAAATGTGGGATAAGTTGAAGCTTTTACATGGAGGAGATGTCAATGTACTCAGAGCAAAGGCAGAAATCCTAAGAGGTAGATTTGATGACCTAGGGATGAAAAAAGGAGAAAACATCACTCAGTATAGCTGTAGAATCAAAGAGGTAGTAAATGTTATCCGAGGAGTTGGAGGTGTACTTGAAGAGGAGACAGTGGTAAGAAAAATATTAAGAACCTTATTGCTTGTTTATACTATTAGAGTTTCTGCTATTCAAGAAATGAGAGCAGTTGCAAACAATATAGTTACTCTAGATAGTCTGATTGGTAGACTAATTTCATTTGAGATGAACAACTTTGACAATAGTGTCTTACCATCTATAGAATCTGCATTCAAATCTTCTCTAAAGATAAGTAACTCAATTCATAGACATGTTGTTAGAAATGATAGTGACAGTGATAATGAGGATCAGGGACTTGATGAAATTGAAGCACTTATGGCCAGAAGATTACAGAGAGGGTTACCACTTGTATGTTTCAATTGTAAAGAGGTTGGACACTTTTCTGCAAGATGCCCAAACCGAAGAAAAGATGACAGAGGAAATGACAGATCATATGAGAAAAAGTTTGATAAAGGTGAAAATAGAGATTACTAGAGCAACTGACAATCTGACAAGAGAGATACCCGAGACTACACAGACAAAGGGAAGAAATAATGTTACTTAGCTAAGAACAGAGCTGATGACACTGACACCAAATCAAAAGAAGACATCGAGATGGTATTTGTAGCCATGAAGGATGATTTAGATGAAGATGAAGAAAGGTATGTAGAAACTGCACTTATATCTAAAGTTAGTAAAAATGATGTCTGGATCATAGAGAGTGGTTGCACTCATCATATGACTGGTGACAAACAAAAGTTTGAGACTTTTAAATACTATAATGGTGGTTCAGTGAGAATGGGAAATGATACACCTTGTCCAGTTGAAGGTAAAGGAACCATAATGTTGAATAACCTGATAAAATGTGAAAATGCTTACTGGGTTAAAGGACTGAATTAAAATTTGTTAAGTGTTTCTTAGTTGAACAATTCAGGTCACATAGTAGCATTTGAAAATAAGAAGGCAAAGATCTAAAATGAATCAGGAAGATTGATTGGTACCGGTGAGCAGACAAAAGGTAACCTTTTCTATCTTGATGACACTAACACCACTTGTTTAATGGCTAGAAACGAAGACATATGGTTGTGGCGCAAAATATTGTGTCATGTGAACTTTGACAACATGATAAAGATAAGCAACAAAAGGAATGTCAGAGGCTTATCGACAATGACTAAGCCCAAGCATATCATGTGCAAGAATTGCCAGAAAGGTAAGATGACAAATTCTAGTTTCAAGAACAAAACCCATACATCTACTACAATTCTATAATTAGTCCATACAGATCTATGTGGACCCGTGAGGACAAAGAGATACTATGGAGATAGTTATTTTATTCTCTTTGTTGATGATTTTTCTAGAATGATGACAGTCATGTTTTTAAAAGATAAATTAGAAGCATTTAAGATGTTTAAATGGTACAAAGCAATGGTAGAAAAACAAAGTGAAAATAAATTGAAATGCTTAAGGTCAAATAGAGGTGGGAAATTTACTTTAGAAGAATTCACTTACTATTGCAATGAGCATTGAATTAAAAGACAGGTTTCTGCACCAAGGACACCACAACAAAATAGAATTGTTGAGAGGAGAAATAGATCAATTGTTAACTATGCAAGAAAATTGATGATTGAGAAAAGTATCACACAAACTTTTTGGAGGGAAGTTGTCAGTACTGTTGTCTACACATTAAACATAATACAATTGAAGAAGGACACAAAGAAGACACCATATGAACTTTGGTATGGTCATACACCCAATGTAAGTTACTTCAGAATCTTTGGTAGTCAATGTTATATACTGAAGGATGATAGAAATGGAAAACTTGACTGCAAAAGTGAAGAAGGTATCTTCCTAGGGTATTCAACTAAAAGCATGGCTTATAAATGTCTTAACAAGTCATCTAAAAAAATCATTGAAAGTGAAAATGTGAAAATAGATGAATTTGCAGAAAAGAATGATAAGGAAAGCAAAAAGGAACCAGAGGACTACAATAGGTTTGTTTATACATAACTTGACACTCTACTTGAGCAACAATGTGTCACTCTCCAGCATCAGAACATTGCACTCGAGTATTAGGATTCAATTATTGATGATCAGGTTAATACTCAAGATGATGTTTTGATCAAAGGAGATGAAAATTAAGGTGAAGAAGATAATCAAAATGATGAACACAGAGCTGAACCGAAACTTTGCAAGTATAGAAGACATCATCCATAGAATCAAATCATAGGAGACAAGTGTTGGTTGTATTCTTGGTTTTGTTGTTTTGCCTTAAAATTTTGTTATTCTCTTGCCAATTTTTATCCTAAATCAGAAAATCTATCCCAATTTGAATTATCCCTGTGGAAATTTTGTGTTCTTAGGTCAAAATATAGATGAATAGTGAAAAACCCAAAACCCTGAGCTGTCTTCTACGTGAAAATGCAAAAAATCCCTAAAAATGTCAATCGAGTTTCTATTTTTGCATTAACTTTTTGAAAAACTTAAGTTATAAAAAGTCATGTGCCTTTTTAATGGTTTCCTAGTCACTTAATCCTAATAGCGTATTCTGTTTCATCATGATACTTGGCGATTAACTATAGTTGGGATGTCTCAAAAGAGAAAAGAATATTCTTTGTAAGTTATGAGACTTAGCAAAGTCTTTCATGTCACGAAGTTTCCCAATGAAGAAAACATGATCTGGTGACATGGAGACAAGCGGTTAAGTCACGGTGTCGCTCAGTGTATCCTGCAGTTAGCAAATTATCATGAGACTTAGTGATTGCTTTAGTCGTGGGGTCTCAAGATCAAAACACAGATAGTAATAAGTTCAAAAACTTCAGTCGCCATGTCTCCAGTTAAAAGGTCAGTTAAGTAAAAGGTTTAGAGACCTGGCGACAAATTGCAAATTGATTAAAATATATGGTGGTCGTGTAGTCACTGGTTAAACATGGTAAGTCAACATATTTTCAGTGATTTGGAGACAAACAATAAAGATGAGACATGTGTCCATAGTGAATAGAATAAAGTGTATCAGTCGCGTGGTCTCCCAAAAGGAAAATATCATTTGGCGATTAAGAGACTAAAGGATGTAAAGCTATGTATTTTAATATTGTCACGTGGTCACCAAATGATTTAGGGTTTTCAAAATATATTCAGCGACTTAGCAGAGCTGTCAGATGTAGAATAAGATAAGATCAACGGTAGTCGGTGAGTCTCTATCAAATTTGCATAATAGTAAAATGTTCTCGCGACAATGAGATTAGCTTTAGTCACATAGTCTCCGAATTAAAATTAAAAAGATGAGATAAGGTTTCATGGACTATGTCACGAAGTCTCCAAAGGAAATATTAAAGAGCAGTTTTATTTAGCGATTGGGTGACTAAGGGTAGTCGCGGGGTCTCGTAAAGTGAAAAGAACATTCAGAGACTTAGCGATAAGAGCTTAATAGATGAAAAGTAACTGTGGTTGCAGGGTCTCCGAATAAACTCTGAGTTTGGCAATACTACTAGTGACTTGGATTCATTTGGTCGCATGATCGCCAGAAGTTAATCATGGTTAAGCTAAGGTGAAGAGAATCATATAGTCGCTAGATCTCTAGATGAATTGAGAGTTAAGATATTTGATCAGCGACAAAGAGATAATGCATAGTCGCTTGGTCACCAAATATGAAAAGTGATAATAAGTGGCAATTGCTGACATGACAATATAGAGATTCATCATCTAATAAAAATATAGGAGATTAATTACTGTGTGAAAAAGGTAGCTAAGATGTCTGGTAAAGAACCAATCATATCAAGACATGTCATTTTGTTCAAATTTTATAACGGTTTTTCTGAAAATGCACTCATATGAATTTGATTTCCAGTCACATTCGTGAGCTACGGCTAGGATTTAAATTAATACCACATCATATAAACTTGAAGGAAAAATTTATTATTTCTTCAATGATGAGCTAAGTACTTTGAAAATTTACCATAAAGGGATGATCACAGGTTTATTTTCATTTATCATACATCTATAATTTTAGAGCAGAGAATTTGCTAGGTTTTCTGTGTCTAAGAAGCAAGAATTGATCAATTTCAGAGTGATTCTCCAGTTTTCAAGGTTCTTAAATTGTCTTCAGTGCACAGAGAAGAGTAAGGAGTCCTGAGAGAAGATTTGTTTCAATATCGGTGAAAGAGAAGGGAAAACAAAACAAAATTAGTAAAGCAATTAGTGTGACTTCTACCAGTGGGAAGAGTGATGAAGTAGATGAAGATGCCAAGGGGAAAAGGAATTTCTCTGATGAATTTTTGAAGTTGTTACCTGGGTCTACACAGAACAAGAGGGAAAATGCCAACATATTGGCAGATGAATACTGTGAATTCAGAGATGCCCATACACCAGGTTCTACAGGTTTTTCTCTCTATAACTATTTTTATAATAATGCTGATAAGGTCATCCCAATATCAAACCCTTGGACTAGTGGTTTGGCTAGGTTAATTGTTCCTGATGTCTTTGTAGATGTAGACTTGTTTCTAGGACTATCAAACCATTAAGACTCCTTTTCTAGAACAATTAAAAAGAATGATGGTACTACCCTGTTAATTCTGAATAGGAATTCATTTATGCAAACTTTCAGTTTGTATGGTACCATGTCCACTAAGATTAATATTACAAAGCAGGAAGAAAGGTATAGGTTACTGCATGGGATTTCTAGGAACCAATTGCAAAAACATATCCTTAAGGAGGTTAGGAACCACATTGCCCCTTTACCAGCAATTGCACCCTATTGTTTCAAATATTTACATTTTTATATCAAGTACATTGCATATGCTTTGTATAGAGTGTTGGGTAAGGATGGAGGAGCTGAGAAAATAAGTTCTAGGACTTTGATGATGGTATTAGATTTACAAGATGTGCATTCTAGTACTAGTTATGATTACATACAATACATCATTGATAGAATGCATGAGGGGTTTGTAGCTATACAGAAGAAGGATAAAGATCCTAAGTTTTTACATTATTCTATCCTGATGCATTTATTATTGCATTTTAATTATGGTATCATGAATGTAAACAATTTGAACCCTTAGAGGATCTTTCGTGACTGGCCCAATACTATCCAATTTTGGATTAGGATATGGAATTTCACCTCCAAGTATTGTGACTTCTATGGATTTGAGAACTGGATTGTCT
The DNA here is from genome assembly GCA_018584345.1 of Thuja plicata. NCBI lineage: Eukaryota > Viridiplantae > Streptophyta > Pinopsida > Cupressales > Cupressaceae > Thuja > Thuja plicata. The sequence continues at coordinate 925,117 of MU223473.1, forward strand.
ACCCTTTGATGCAGAGTTTGGGTATTAGCAAGACTAGACTCCCAGGGAAGGTGTTGCAGTTGCTGAGACCCTGTGAATATGTTGATAAGTGGGATGGTGACCACAATTGGGGAGACTTCTTTTTAGAATAAAATTTCACTATGATCAGAGTGTATGGATGCACACATCCTCCTCATGTCCTACCATATCATGTGCCATCAAGAGTTTCAGCTATGGAATTTATTTTCCAACTTTTGTTAATAGATAATGAGCACTTTGCACCACACACAAAGGGTACATTAACCCCTAGGCAATTCAAGGTTTTTCAGTTATAATTGGCAAAGGTGCTATTGATTTAGTGAGCAGATGGTTGGAAATCTGTAAGATGGGAGGAGCATTATATAGGTATATTTCTCCAGAGGGATTTATTGCAGGAGCTAAGAAACTCCTAACTCCTACCATACCGAACACATATGTGCATGGTCTTTGTGTGGAGGAGGATGCTACTAGGAACATAATTGATGAAGATGAAGTGAGAAATAGAAGGGAGAGAATTCAAGAGTTGTTAAATTTGGAGACAGATAAAAAGAAATGGATTAGCATTTGGAGGTTTTTATCCTAACCTGCCATATTTTGACAAAATTAAAGCTATGATAGATAATTTTTACACACTCTGTGAGTAATTAGATAAAGTTTTGGATGTGAAGAAAGGGGGAAAAGAACCTGAATATTCAAAATCTGAGTATGAGAGTGAGAGTGATGAAGAATATTTCAATCCACCTCAAATGGATCAACCACAATAGAATGTTGCAGAAGCAATTCAGATACAAGGGGAAAAGGGACATATTATAGATTTGACTGAGGTTTCTCAACCTGATGATGTAGATGAGCCTGCTACCAAGAGGCAAAAAATGGATCTTGGTCAGACCTCTTATGACCCAACTTACATAAGAAAAGAGAGAAAAGGCGATAGAGTAAGTGCTCTAGTTCCTGGAAATAGCTTATATGATCATAATTTGAGAAAAGAGATTAGAAAAGGAAAGAAATAGCAGAAAGAGGTAGAGGAAAACATAGAGTTGTCTCTCAGAGCATGTATTGATGAAAGATTGCTTCACCAACAACTGTTTGTAAGTGATGATAACTTCATAAAAACTAATGAGTTTAAGGATTTCCTAAGATGGCATAAAAAGGAACAGATCAAAGGGCAGTTGAAATCAGATGGTGAAGAAGTAGTAAAAAATGAGGCTCTTCTAGCTTTACAATCATATGATCCTAAAAGTGAGGATGTTTCTCCTGGTGAGGCTAGAAAAATGGTTTTGATCAGTGGAATTTTGCTTGCTGAAGGCTGGGATTTAGCCTCAGCATTCATAATAGATCAAATCAGAAAGCAACCAGATCTAAAAATGGCAAGTGAGATTCAAATGGGTGACATGATCAAAGGATTTGTATATAGTCCAAAATCCCAAGCATTTTCCATGTATAATTTGTGTCCTAAAGACCAGAAGCCTCAACTTTTGAACATTCAAGAGAGCATGGTTGGAAACCAGATGCTATGGATAGTGTAAAACACAAGAGATCTTGTGATTTCCCAAATAATGACACATTGGGCACATCTAAATGAAGATAAGACAAAGCAGGTGTCTGAGAAATGTGGTGTCCTAATTGAGGAGGCTAGTGCCCTGGCCAAAGATAGAGAATTGTGTCATATCAAGATACATCAGCAGGATAAGGTAATTGTTGAAATGACTAAGCAATTATTAGAAAAGCCAGAGGTTGTATATGTACCCTCAGTGTAGCCTCTACAAATAGAAGAGAAAGTTGAAGCAGTAGAAGAGGTAAAAATAGAGGATGTGGCGAAAAAGGATAATGAAGTGGACATAAATGCATTAAGGAGTATTCTTCAATATAGGATTGATATATTGAAAGATAAAATGGATATAATCCTGAATGCATATAATAAATTACCCATTTTGCATACTAAAGTAACAGGGTATATCTCTATTTTGAACCCTTACTTTGTAGCATGGTCTCCAAGGGTACAGTTGTTTGAGAAATTAGCCTCTTTGCAGCAACATAGGCCAGATTTTCCAGAGATTATGACAGAGGTGGAAGATGAAATCAAAAAGATAAATGTGTCTTTGTCTTTCTTTAAAGGTAAATTGAATCAGATAGAGGCAAAAATGAGCCTATTTTCACCCAATTTTAATAGATTTATTCCTCCATTGAAAGGAGAAGATGATCAGATTAAGGCCTTGGAGGCCTAGAGAAGTGAATTTGATAGCAGAATGCCTAGTAATAAGGCATTTATTACAGATTCTGATCTAGATTTGGATGGTTTTAATAAAATTTTAGATGAGGCTTTCAAAGTAGAAACTGACATAAATAATTTTTTAGTTGATGTTAAAAGCATAACTGATGTCAGATGGGAAACGCAGAAAGGACAACTGCTGAGTATTCAGAGTTTCAAATGGCCTGCAGAGGAGGATATGATAGCCTAGGATTTGATGACAAAACCAAAGAAGAAGAAGCTTGTTTAAATAGAGGAAGAGGTCCTAGATGAGGAGTAGAGAGGAACACTTGGCGCCTGATCATTGAGCACAGGGAGGTTAGTAATTATGAAAGACAAGTGTAGGTTAGCCTGAAATGGCGATCACTTGGTCTTAGTACAAATATTAGATACTATCCTGAACATTGTCAGACAAAGGCACCAGATTCAGATGAAGACAAAAGAAGATCATATTTCATCCCTTGTTCTTGTCTTCTCACCGCTTAAACTTTCTTATTTCTTGTCTTTTCTGTATTTTTAGGGTTAGGTTCCTTAAACCATCTGAAATCTTGTTGCATCCTAACTTTAAGGATTCCAAGATGGTTTAAGACCTATAAATAGATCAAATTGTAATTTTTTGAAAGAGATGAAATATATTGGCAAGCCAGACTTTCTATAATTTTCGTCTGTGTTTTTGAGCTTTTTGAGCTTTTTATGTATTGAAGTAGAAATATATGAATAAAAATACAGTGCAACTTTACTCTACATTGTTGTTGTCTCTTTACTTATTGTATGTTCTATTTTATGTTTAATTTGTAAGGCATGTTAAACATATTGGCTATAAGGTAGTTATCTGATTATTTGCAAACTTCTTCTAAGGGGAGAATTAAACTTTGTGAGTAGTTTCATACAGTACAACACTGATTGAGGATTTGATACAATATTGTAGAAGTGATAGGATAGTTTGCAAGGCATTTTATTTGAGTTTCATGTAGGTTGCAAGGCATCTTACAGTATTATGTTTTATATATCTCTGTGGATTTATATCTATTTATTTTATGAGCCCAAGGATAGGCACTGGTCTAAGAACTTGTTTGGTAATCCATCATCATCCAAAATATTCAATACTTTTCAAAATCAATTACCTTCAAAGTATATATGTAAAATCAATTGTATTCACAGTGATTACATTTGAAGTTTGTTGATTTCTTAAAGAGTAAATCAAATAGGTTATTCCTCCTAGATTCACAAGAATTGTAAAAGGAAAGAAAGATGAAATTCCCTATTATGTTGCTGTCTGTTGTCATTAAGATAATGATTTGGATTGTCAAGATTTTTCTCAGAATAGTCATAGTTATCTACATTGTCATTTATATATATATGTAAGAACAAAGCATTCAACACATAAGTAAAATCCACTCTAAAGATATTGTCAAGCCAGTAATCAATCATAGGTAAAACCTGCCTGAGTCAGTGGACCTCAAAAAAGAAGGAGGTGATAATAAGTATCCCCAGTGATTATAAAAATACCTTATCAATTAGTGTTTTCTCTTGCTTGAGTCAGAGTATCAAAGGCATTGGGAGTCATAGAGTTATTTAAGCATTCAAGCATTTTTAGAGGCCCTACAAGAAAAAATCCTAACAAATTGGAGACTCTGGTAGGGAAGTTTTCAAGTAATTACAGATAATACCAGTTGTAGTTGTCAAAATTGTCTTTGATAGTATTCATTCATTCCTAATTATTGTTGGGTGGTGACTCTAAAGAAAAGTCTCTGAGATTAGTGCAAATTTAGTAAATATTTCTCAGAATGAATACTAGGTCAAGGATAAGAAATGATCCTGAGAAAGTTTTATATGGTGGAATCCCATCATCCTCAAGGATGGAAATGTCCTGGAGGAAGAAGAGAAACCAAGTTAGCATGGAAGAAACTCCTCCAAGAGGTAAAGAAGGTAATACTAGGAGAGACATGAACAGCAATCAGCCTTCTCATGATGGAAATACTTCAGAATATGAAGAAGCTACAGAAAGGGTGTTAGAAACATCTGCAGTCACTTCTAATTCTAATGAAAGAGAAGAAACAAGTACATCTAGTTCAGATTCTAAAGAAGCTCCCTCTAATGAGCTAGCAAATGAGGAAAAACTTATCATGAAACAGCTTGCCCTTATTCAACAAATGAAAAGGGAGAGAGAAATGAGAAAGAAAAAACATGAGCATAAGGATGTTGATAAGAGTAAAAGAAGATCTTCAAGATATCAAAATATATTAGATATAGAGATGTCTCAAAAGGACCAAGAAATACCACTTACTTATAATGCTTCTAGTGCATAGAAGGATAAAGGTAAGCAAAAAATGACTGAATACAGAAATCAAGAACCTAGGTTTCAGAAGCCTTTAACAGAGCAAATGTCCAAGTTGGATATTGATTTGGAGAAATTGAGAATTGAAAAGGAGAC
>MU223473.1:938966-1020307 GCA_018584345.1 Thuja plicata
TGTTGATAAGTGGGATGGTGACCACAATTGGGGAGACTTCTTTTTAGAATAAAATTTCACTATGATCAGAGTGTATGGATGCACACATCCTCCTCATGTCCTACCATATCATGTGCCATCAAGAGTTGCAGCTATGGAATTTATTTGCCAACTTTTGTTAACAGATAATGAGCACTTTGCACCACACAGGAAGGGGACATTAATCCCTAGGCAATTCAAGATTTTTCAGTTTACAATTGGCAAAGGTGCTATTGATTTAGTGAGCAGATGGTTGGAAATCTGTAAGATGGGAGCAACATTATATAGGTATATTGATCTAGAGGGATTTATTGCAGGAGCTAGGAAACTCCTAACTCATACCATACCGAACACATATGTGCATGGTCTTTGTGTGGAGGAGGATGCTACTAGGAACATAATTGATGAAGATGAAGTAACAAAAAGAAGGGAGAGAATTCAAGAGTTGTTAAATTTGGAGAAACAGATAAAAAGAAATGGATTAGCATTTGGAGGTTTTTATCTTGACCTGCCATATTTTGACAAAATTAAAGCTATGATAGATAATTTTTACACACTCTGTGAGCAATTAGATAAAGTTCTGGATGTGAAGAAAGGGGGAAAAGAACCTAAATATTCAGAATCTAAATATGAGAGTGAGAGTGATGAAGAATATGTCAATCCACCTCAAATGGATCAACCACAATAGAATGTTGCAGAAGCAATTCAGATACAAGGGGAACAGGGACATATTATAGATTTGACTGAGGTTTCTCAACCTGACGATTTAGATGAGCCTGCTACCAAGAGGCAAAAAGTGGATCTTGGTCAGACCTCTTATGACCCAACTTACATAAGAAAAGAGAGAAAAGGTGATAGAGTAAGTGCTCTTGTTCTTTGAAATAGATTATATGATCATAATTTGAGAAAAGAGATCAGAAAAGGAAAGAAACAGCAGCAAGAGGTAGAGGAAAACATAGAGTTGCCTCTTAGAGCATGTATTGATGAAAGATTGCTTCACCGACAATAGTTTTTAAGTGACGACAACTTCATAAAAACTGATGAGTTTAAGGATTTCCTAAGATGGCATAAAAAGGAACAGATCAGAGGGCAGTTGAAATAAGATGGTGAAGAAGTAGTAAAAAATGAGGCTTTTCTATCTTTACAATCATATGATCTTGAAAGTGAGGATGTTTCTCTTGATGAGGCTAGAAAAATGGTTTTGAACAGTGGAATTTTGCTTGCTGAATGCTGGGATTTAGCCTCAACATTCATAATAGATCAAATCATAAAACAACCAGATCTAAAAATGGCAAGTGAGATTAAAATGGTTGAAATGATCAAAGGATTTGTGTATAGTCCAAAATCCCAAGCATTTTCCATGTGGAATTTGTGTCCTAAAGACTAGAAGCCTCAACTTTTGAACATTCAAGGGAGCATAGTTGGAAACCGGATGGTATGGACAGTGCAAAACACAAGAGATCTTGAGATTTCCAAAATAATGATACATTGGGAACATCTAAATGAAGATAAGACAAAGAATTTTTCTAAGAAATGTGGTGTCCTAATTGAGGAGGCTAGTGCCCTAGCCAAAGATAGAGAATTGTGTCATATCAAGATACATCAGCAGGATAAGGTAATTGCTGAAATGACTAAGAAATTATTAGAAAAGCCAGAGGTTGTATATGTACCCTCAGTGCAGCCTCTACAAATAGAAGAGAAAGTTGAAGTAGGGGAAGAGGTAAAAACAGAGGATGTGGCCAAAAAGGATAATGAAGTGGCCATAAATGCATTGAGGAGTATTCTTCAACATAGGATTGATATATTGAAAGATAAAATGGATATAATCTTGAATGCATATAATAAATTACCCATTTTGCATACTGAAGTAATAGGGTATATCTCTATTTGGAACCCTTACTTTGTAGCATGGTATCCAAGGGTACAGTTGTTTGAGAAATTAGCCTCTTTGTAGCAACATAGGCCAGATTTGCCAGAGATTGTGACAGAGGTGGAAGATGAAATCAAAAATGTAAATGTGTCTTTGTCTTTCTTTAAAGGTAAATTGAATTAGATAAAGGCAAAAATGAGCCTATTTTCACCCAATTTTAATAGATTTATTCCTCCATTGAAAGGAGAAGATGATCAGATTAAGGCCTTGGAGGCCTGGAGAAGTGAATTTGACAGCAAAATTCCTAGTAATGAGGCATTTATTACAGATTTTGATCTAGATTTGGATGGTTTTAATAAAATTTTAGATGAGGCTTTCAAAGCAAAAACTGACATAAATAAATTTTTAGTTGATGTCAAAAGCATAACTGATGTCAGATGGGAAAGGCAGAAAGGACAACTGTTGAGTATTCAGAGTTTCAAATGGCCTGCAGAGGAGGATGTGACAGCGTGAGATTTGATGACAAAACCAAAGAAGAAGAAGAATGTTTAAATAGAGGAAGAGGTCCTGGATGAGGAGTAGAGAGGAACACTTGGCACCTGATCATTGAGCACAGGGAGGTTAGTAATTATGAAAGACAAGTGTAGGTTAGCCTGAAATGGCGGTCACTTGGTCTCATTAAAAATATTAGATACTATCCTGAACATTGTCAGACAAAGGTGCCAGAATTTAGGTGAAGACAAAAGAAGATCAGATTTCATCCCCTGTTCTTTTCTTCTCACTGCTTAAACTTTCTTGTTTCTTGTCTTTTCTGTATTTTTAGGGTTAGGTTCCTTAAACCATCTGAAGCTTGTTGCATCCTAACTTTAAGGATTCCAAGATGGTTTAAGACCTATAAATAGATCAAATTGTAATTTTTTGAAAGAGATGAAATATATTGGCAAGCCAGACTTTCTAAATTTTCAGTCTGTGTTTTTGAGCTTTTTGATCTTTTTATGTATTGAAGCAGAAATATATGAATAAAAATATAGTGCAACTTTACTCTACATTGTTGTTGTCTCTTTACTTATTGTATGTACTCTTTTATGTTTAATTTGTAAGGCATGTTAAACATATTGGCTATAAGGTAGTTATCTAATTATTTGAAAGCTTCTTCTAAGGGGAGAATTAAACTTTGTGAGTAGTTTCAGAGAGTACAGCAGTGATTGAGGATTTGATACAATATTGTAGAAGTGGCAGGATAGTTTGCAAGGCATTTTATCTAAGTTGCATGTAGGTTGCAAGGCATCTTACAGTGTTTTGTTTTATATATGTTTGTGGATTTATATCTATTGATTTTATAAGCCCAAGGATAGGCATTGGTCTAAGAACTTGTTTGGTAATCCATCATCATCCAAAATATTCAATACTATTCAAAATCAATTACCTTCATAGTATATATGTAAAATCAATTGTATTCACAGTGATTACAGTTGAATTTTGTTGATTTATTAAAGAGTAAATCAAATAGGTTATTCCTCCTAGATTCACAAGAATTGTAAAAGGAAAGAAAGATGAAATTCCCTATTATGTTATTATTTGTTATCATTAAGATAATGATTTGGATTGTCAAGCTTTTTCTCAGAATAGTCATAGTTATTTGCATTGTCATTTATATATCTATATAAGAACAGAGCATTCAGCACATAAGTAAAATCCACTCTAAAGATATTGTCAAGCCAATAATCAATCATAGGTAAAACCTGCCTGAGTCAGCGGATCTCAAAAAAGAAGGAGGTGATAATAAGCATCCCCAGTGATTATCAAAATACCTCATCAATTAGTGTTTTCTCTTGCTTGAGTCAGAGTATCAAAGGCAATGCGATTCATAGAGTTATTTAAGCATTCAAGCATTTTTAGAGGCCCTGCAAGAAAAAACCCTAACAACAAGAAGGCTGGAACAAGAACAAGAAGTAAGTCACTTAACACCAAATGTTTACTTTGTGATTTTGGGCCTAAATCTGTTAACAATGCACTTGAGAATGAAGAATGGGTCAGTGCTGTGAATGAAGAGATAGAAAAGATTGAGAAGAACAATACATGGACACTAGTACCAAGACCAGATGACAAGAATGTCATCGGTACCAAATGGATATTCAAAAACAAGCTAAACGAGAATGGAGAACTCACTAGAAACAAAGCAAGATTAGTATGTAAGGGATATGCACAAGAAGAAGGTATTGATTATGGAGAAACCTTTGCACCCGTTGCTAGACTAGAAGGAGTTAGAATCTTACTTTATTACGTTGCATTTAAATGATTCAAGGTATACCAAATGGATGTAAAATCTGCATTCCTAAATGAAATACTAGAAGAAGAGGTATACATTGAACAACCAGAAGGGTTTGTTAATCCAGACAAGAGAAACATGGTATGTAGACTACACAAAGCCTTGTATGGATTGAAACAAGCACCGAAAACCTGGTATGAAAGAATTCACTCATATCTCATTAGCATAAAAAAATTTAGAACAAGTGAAAATAGCAATCTATACTTAAAAGAAGATACCGATGGTAATATTCTGATTGCTGAAATTTTTGTTGATGATATCATTTTTGGGGGAAATGAATTGTTATACAAATCCTTTGCTAATGAAATGAGCAATAAATTAAAAATGTCTATTTTTGGAGAGATCAAATTGTTTCTTGGTCTACATATTCTTCAAAAAAATGTAGGAATTTACATCACTCGGTCCAAATACATCAAGGAAGTGCTGAAGATATTCAAAATGGAAGATTCCAAACTAGTTGGAACACCTATGGCTACCGGATGTAAGACGAAAAAAGAAGACAAGAAAAATGAGGTAAAGCAGACCTTATATAGATCAATGATTGGAAAAATAATGTATTTTGTTCATACCAGACCAGACATAGCACATGCAGTGGAGATAGTTGCAAGATTCTATGCTAATCCCAAAGAATCACATATGACTGTTATCAAAAGAATTCTGAGATATGTGAAGAACACCAAGGACTATGGCTTATGGTACAAAAGAGAAGGAAAATTTGAGCTACAAGTCTATACAGATGTTGATTCGGCTGGAAACATTGATGACTGAAAGAGCACAACTAGAGGAGCATTCTTCATGGGTGACAGACTTGTCACATGGATAAGCAAGAAGCAAGGATGCATCTCTCAGTCTACTGCAGAAGCAGAATATGTAGCTACTACTGCAAATTTCTCCAATATTGCATGGATCAAGCAATTATTGGAAGGTATGCATATGAAGATCCTTGAACTAGTAATTATCTATTGTGATAATACTAGTGCAATAAACATTTCAAAGAATCTAGTCGTGCATGCTAAGACTAAGCATATTGCTATCAAGTATCACTATCTAAGAGAACAAGTGCAAGCAAAATAAGTGACACTGGAATATGTTCAATCAAAGGAACAGTTAGCAAATATATTCACCAAGCCATTACCAAAGGATACATTTGATTACCTGAGACAGAGACTAGGGGTCCAACCCTTGTCTATCGGTCAGTAATATGACTAGGAGGTTGCATCAGCCTATACCAAATCTGAAGATCATTCATGTTGATGCAAACACTAAGATGAACAACAAAAGATATATTTGTACATAGCAAGGTACATATCTGCACCAAAAACCAAAGACATTGTATTGCTGATGGATAGGGAAATTCAAGGAATATATTATGCAAAGGGATGGAACATGATATAGATGATAAAATAAAGAGAAGTATTTTTGTTTGGCATTGTTGTCAAAGGGAGAGAAATATCTCATTATCATAAGGGAGAATTATCATCAAAGAGATTTTCTTTATCATACAAAGGGAGAGTTGATCTTATTATCAAAAGGAGAGATATGATAAAGGGAGAGATTATATCATTATCCATGAAGAGAAGTTCTTGAGAATCAGAAAGGAAGAGTTAATCAATATTCTAAGGGAGAGAAATTGATTACACATGAAATACCCATCTAAGGAAGAGAAGTAACAAAGGGAGAGAGTTCAAACAAAGAGAAAGATTGTTGTCAAAGGAAAAAGAGATTATCAAGAAGAGGAGCAGTCAAGGCAGAGCACATATCAGAAAAGAGATATCAGATGATTCATCTATCCAGAGAAGGGATTGAAGATTGAAAACAACCACTCTGCAAGAAACATATCTAAGCTATTTTTGAGCTTACCGAGAACTAGACATTTTTAATAGTTACATTAGGAAAGCTTGATGAAATTGTATATTTCATATTGTATTAGTGATAGTATAGTATGATAATGTAGTATGTTTCCATCAATGCCAAAGGGAGAGATTGATGAAATGTAACTGATTAAATGTCTGGGGATGTTAAGTTGATCACCTAAATGTAGAAGGATAATGCAAGACATGAAATCAGTTAATGGATTATATTGTTATTGATGTCAACTTGATATAATCTAATCAGTTATAATCAAAGTGTCAAAGACTTCAGAGAATCAAAGAGAAAAATATCATGCTTTTTGTAATGTGTAAAAGACAAGTATTCACAATGTGACTACAAACACCAACGGTCATTGAAACCCGACGGATAGAGATCATCAACAGTCAAGTCACAGTGATGCCCGAGAAAGAACATTGATGAGTATTACCGATGAGTAGAATCACAAGCATACCCAATAGCCAGAATCATAGTGTAAACCAACAGAGAAGCCCAAGGAGAACTGTAGCATTGACCGACGCTATCAAAGAGTTAAACATTGAAATTAACTTGAGTTTAGAAACGTCAAAATATCTAGCTGACGGAGCTAAATATAGAGTTAACTGGTAGTTACCATTGTTTTCATCAAAAAGATAAGCTAGAGATAAGTAATTGATTTAAAGTTGTTTTGTCCAGTTGGCAAGAAGATCTCAGCGAGATAAAATAGGAGTTTTGCTTTAAATATAATTGGCAAGAATTTTGGATCACGCCAAGATCAAGAAGATCAAGAACCTAACAACGGTGATATCATGTCTATAAAGAGACAACTCAATTCATTATGAATTGGTGAAGTGGGTGAATGAATAAAAAGAGGATGTTGAAGAGAAAATTCATACAGTGTTGATCAAGAAGCTAAGGAAAGAGCTAAATTTTTCTATGGACACCAATCAATAGAGCACAGCATCATCGAGTAGAATCAAAGTGGAGAAAAGGTATAAACAGAGTTATATTGATCATAATAGTTTTGTGAGATTACAATAGACCTTAAAATATGCAAGTATAAGTTGTATATGTGAACAGATCATATTGTTTCAGTTTAACCATTGATTCAGAAAGTCTCTTAACTGAGTGGGATTTAAATATCCTTTCTATATTGAGATACATTCCAAGGAGTGTCAAAAATTTTGATCATGAAGATAGCATGAGATGCCAGATACCAATTGACTGTCCAAGTGAGTGTTTGATCAAAGATGGTAGCATAGAGATGCCCGATATCAAGTGACGAACTAAACTTTTAAATCCTCTAACAAGGTCAAACCTAACAGTGTGTTTGTAACCTTTAACAGGGTTGGCTCTTCACCGAGCTCACTTTAGAAGAGTGAAAATTTTGGGATATTGGTCCCAAGTGGTTTTTCCCTTAACAGGGTTTCCATGTTAAAAATCCATGTGTGAATGTGTTTATGAGTCATTACTTTAGTGTTTTGCATTACACTCAACTTAATTGGATTGATTAGTATACTCTAGATAATTTGTTGTCTTTCGGTAAATTAACAAACTGCTTTTCGGTAAACATACAGTAGAAGGTTTTACAAAGAATTTTGAGTAGTAGTAATTTGATATAAGTATTTATAGGCATTCATCTTATAGGACTGAAGATAACTAGAGGTATAATATTGTGGTACTAAGTTTTAAGGGTTGATTATTGGAATATTTTGAGGCCACTAATTCACCCNGGGGCCACTAATTCCCCCCCCCCCCCCCCCTCTCAGTTATTACTAACATGGTCTACACATTCAGAGACTCTCGACACAAGTTGCTCTGGAATTCTTTAGATGTTGAGTCACAGATGGACCTTTTCACTGTGAAAACTTAACGGTAAGTGAAAAAGGATATAAGATTGATGTTAGTGTTTTTCATTTTGAGTTGTTAATTTCTGTCATTTTGATTTCAAAATTTTCTTGTAGCTTATCTGTTAGGACTTATTTTTTCCATTATTATTTGTTATTGTTTACATGGCATGCATTATTAAAAGATAATTTATCTATTTTATTTTCCCTCTTTTTATCTGTTACTATATTTCATAGGATTCATATTCATTCTTGCAACTTCTATTAGTGAGAGATGTCGAGCAACAGGACTCCTGAAAATGTTAGATGAAGGCCATCAAAACACATAAATAATATAATGTAATACTTTGGCGGTCCATCTTATGGAGCTAAAACATCAACACCTGCACCCAATGCATTATTTGACATAGATGCCTCTATCATAGAGAATGATCCAATGGGTACCCAGTGTATCTATATTAAAATAATTGACTTGGCTGACAATGTCAATGCTGCTGCTGCTGGCAATGTTGTTGTTGATAATGTCACAAGTGTTGGTGTAAATGTAGTTGATGTTACTATTGAGAATGCCATAGATGCTAGTGTAAATATCGGTGATTCTATTGTTGATAATGCCCCAAATATTGGTGTAAATTTTGGTGATGGTACTTCTATCAATTTTGGTGATAGTGCTGCTGACAATGCACTAAAGAGGAGAAGAAAAGCAACAACTAAATTCAAGCGCGAGTGGGATATGATAAGGTCATCTCAAATGAATTGTACTTCAACATACCCATTATTTATTGAAGTGCAAAATCCAAACCCACACAAACTTCTAGTAGAATGCAAGTGTACAATCTATACTCAGAGACTTGGTAAGGACAAAAAATGCAACTGAAATTAGATACAATAGAAAAGCATATCAACAAAGTGTATGAGAAACAAACCATAGATGGAAAGGAAGAATCAATGGTCAGATGGAAATAAAAGGAAGAATGTAAGCATGTCAATCATGTAGAGCAATTTTATGTGAATCAAGAAAAAGAGAAGGAAAAACCAAAATGCATAGGTTCACTTGAAGCTCAATATAAAAAGGTGATGGATGAAACATATTTGTCCAAAACTATTCAGTTGGCTACTCTTTTGAATCTTTTGAGAAGAGGGAATCCCATGATAGACTACTCTGATATTGTTGGATTATTAAAAAATTTGTGTGTTCCAAGATATCTTTTAACTCATTGGTCAGTAAATAATGGGTGGGATTTGGTGAGTTGTCTTGTTGAAGTGGAAATAACTGATCTTCAGGAAAAGTTAAAGGATTCAAATTATATTGCATTATCTTTAGATGAATTTAAAATAGTGGAAAATACTTCTTGGATGTTTCTGCATGTGTATACTATAGAGAATCATGTCTGCCAACCTCATCTACTTTGTGCTATTAAGATGGAGAATTCCACAATGCAAGATATGTATGAACTATTTAAGAGATATATAAATGAAATTCCTAGTATAAATGACTACACAATTGCCAAAAAGTTGATGTGTGTAGGAGAAAACAACACTTCGGTGATGCAAGGTCATAGGAACATTTTGTGTGCAAAGCTACAAATGAGCATTGCACCATACATGGTTCTCATTCATTGCATGGCACACAAACTAATTTAGCATTTAAAATTGTGCATAGGTGTGATCAAGTAGCCAGAGTTGAATAAATAGTTCATGAGCTCTATGCATACTTATGTCAAAGTCCCAAACATTTTGTAGAGTTTAAGAAATTTTCTAAGGGAATAACTGATGGAAATAAGATACTTAAGGATGTTGATACCAGATAGATCTCCTTGCTTGGACCTGTGGAACAATTTTTCTCATAATATAAATCTCTGGTTGGAATAATGTATGAACAACATGCATTAGTCCAATGTAGTGAGATTTTGCATAGGTTAACTGATTTAGAGACATTCTTAACCTTGGCTTGTATTATCCCCATGTTCGACAAAAAGAACTCGCTTGTCAAACAAGCCCAAGAGAGAACTATGTATATTCAAGAATATGCTACGCTGCATAAAATGACTGTCATGGCCATCAATAATAAATATCTAAATGAGTATCCATTCAATGATGAAGCATTTAGTAGATGGAATCATACTATAGATTTGGGTCGTGCTGATAATTTTTTATGGTTTAATGATCATGGGGAGTTATGTATCCCTTTTCGTGGACACTAGATATCGATGTTCCACTACGGAATGTCTACTAGAATGAAAGATGGACCCATTTTTCAGCAACAATGCATGAATAGGTGAAGGCTTTCGATAATTTGTACCTACCGGGATCAATAAAATGTCTTTGGGAAAGAATAAGCCAGAGCCAAATTTTGTGTGATGAAATCTTAGAATAATTAAAACTTGTCGACTTCTATCAAATGATGATATTGGTTCTATTGAGGATGAGAGAGTTTTTAGTGCATTGGGGTTCTTGAAATCAAAGACAAGAAACAAACTCGACAAGAACCTAGAAGTTTGTTTGAGGGTTTATACTAGTCAGTATAATGTCAAAAAAATTCCTTATGCGAGGGCACTCGCACACTCAAGTTCCACATGTGAAAGGAGTGGGTTAGGAAACATTTTGAATAACAATGACATTGTTAAAATAAAGATCACATCAACTAGTAGTAGTTGTGCTCAAATGAATTCAAGCGAACAAAGTCAAGGCCAGAATGAAAAATAAAGTGAAGTAAAGTTTGATGAGATGAATTGGTAATTAGATTTGGGTTAGTACTGACAGGTCAACTGTCAGTCAGTGATATTTAGCAATTTATAGGAGACTGTCGAGTCTGAAAGTCCAGACTACTGCTAGGTATTTATACTTTTTACTGTGACTCATGAATCATGAATTGTATTGCAAAATCCAAATTGATTTCTTTATACCAGTGAAAATTCACATGCACTTTTTAATTTTTCATTTATAAATAATTTATTAACTTGTTGCAATGCTGAGTAGCTTTACCGTGTTCCATGATTCATTGTATAATCTTTGTAAACATTTTCTATAATTTTGATTTATTATAATTAGATTCCCAATTTCTCTTTATGAAACATGAATATCAATAAATTGTAAACATTGTTTTTAATTTATGAATTAGCTTTAAATTATTAATCTTGTCTTCAAGTGGTGGGTCCTACTAGCAATATGAGATGTTGCAAAATAATACCGGGTGGGATATGGTACTATATGATTGGTTAGGTATATTGCATAATATTACATGTTGTGAAAGATGAGCCTACCACCAAAATGCGACGAAGCCATAGCTTGCCACGTACCTTTGTGGGACCATCTTATAAATAATTAATAAATAAAATTTTAAATCATTTTAATATTTTTTAAGTTGCAAATTAGCTTTAAAGTTTAAACTATTAATTTTGTCTTCAAGTGGTGGGTCCTACTAACAATATGTGATGATGCAAAATAATGCCACGTGGGTTTTGGTACTATATGACTAGGTAGTTCTATCACAAGTTGTTCAAGATGGGCCAACCACCATAGTGCAATGAAGCCATAGCTTGCCATGTACCTTCGAGGGACTGCCTTATAAATAATTAAAAAATAAATTATTGTTCATTCTTTAAATGGTGGGTCCTACCACCAATATGCGATTATGTGGAATAATGACAAATGTTATGGTGTCCCATTTTATTATAAATAGATGTGATATAATCGATTTACTACTACTGACGATCTTTGTGACCGATGAAGATCAACGTCCAAAGTTCAAAACTATAGGCTAGGGTTTTTTTATGTTGTTGGTTCACGTGTATGGTCCTTAGTGGTAGTTTTCATTGATTCCTTTTGAACATGCACTTCATAATTGCATTAAATAATAGATAATTCAATATGTATGAAGAGCTGTAGTTGAAAAAAAAAATTAATTCAGACAGTGCGATCATGAGCAACTAATGAAACTACAAGGGTTTAAACTTTGACTTTACTGAGTGTGGTATCAAGTACAAGTAAGTTGGAATCTTTTTGTTCAGTTAAAATTTTTCCATCTACGAAAGGGTTTTCTCAATATTTTAGGGCTTGGTTTTAGAAAAGAAGCACTTTGTTTGCGAATTTGCGAGAAAAGAAGTTTTGGATATTCAATTTTATTTTGGAATCATTATTTGTACATTTCTTAAATACCCTGAGTTTAAATATGACGAGTGGAAATTCAAGAAGTATTTCAGCTAATACTAAGAGGAGCTTGCATGAACATATTATTGCGCAATTGCCTAGTTGTTTGAAATGGGAAAGGCATGGTTAGGGTACAGATATTATATCTGATACATTTGTGGATAGGGAAACATCTTGTGGGGATCCTTACACACGAATGAGTGAAAGGGATTTGTTTGTGTAATTTTACAAAAATAGTAGAGCCCCAATTCCAGTGAACAATACATGGAGATTAGATTTTTTAAATATTTATGTTAAATCGTAATGCCCAGGTGCCCATTGATTTTCTATCTCTAGCAAGGGAATGCGTTAGGAACAAACGTTGCTTCAAGGTTAAATGGTTTCCATTTTATAGAATGGAGAAGAAGGAAAGGAAGCCTATAGCATTTTGGAAGTTAGATGTTGAGCCCTTTGATTATGAAATTTTTGAGGATTATTTCATATACACTAATTTTACACTTTGCTAAGTGTTGGGAATTGACGTACAATCCAAGATGCCTGTGCATCTTACAATGTTGGCCTCCAAAATATAACACACATATAGCAACACCTTATTTGAATTTTCATCATTCATTTATGATGCTATTCATGAAGCCCTTTTGGTATCCTCATTGTTCGATTTAGGTTGTATTCTCTATTGTGTCACATTCTTTTGTATGGTGGAAGAAAGGTTTCTCCTTGCTCTTGGGGTCCAAAGCTGAATTTGAGAAATGTAGATGAACAAAATCAAAGGTTTCCTATTCAAGAATGGATGTATTAATGGGATATGCATTTTCATGTTTGAGGAATTCATTGTGAAAGTTGTGCTGCAAAATTTGGGGTACCTAATCAATCGAAGATTATCAGACATGGTGAGGATAATTTTGAGGCCCCGTGAGCTAGAGCCCCAACTAGGAATCTACCATAACTGGGGAAACTTTTATTTCTACCCTAAGCACACTATCATCAGAGTTTATGGTGCACTAGTTAAACTCCATATTTTGCCTAGATATGTGCTAGATAGAATTGCTTTCTTAGAAATCATCTGATAGTTGACTAAATTTGACAAGGATCATTTAAGAAACCAAAAGACAAATAAGGGATCCTTCCTACCAAAAGAAATATTTTTCAATAATTTTGAGATCTCGAGAAAAGGAGGATTTGACTTGTTATATTCCAAGTTACTTCCATACAAGATGAATTTTGCAAAATTCAAAAAATGTGATCCAGTACACTTTATTCATCAAACCAGGGCTAGGTTTAAATTGGTAGCCTTTGATCATGAGCATGATCATTTTGAGGACTTAATTAGAAATGCTTCTTTTGATGTCAAAGTTCAGAGGAGAATAGAGATGGCAGAAGAAAAAATGAAAAAGATGGACCCAACATAGAAAGTGGTACACACTGAATTGGAGGAACAAATTGTAATAGAATTTAAAAAAGTATAAGAGGGAGAAGATGGTATGCTCTACATTTCTATCAAGGGCCTAAATTTGGGGATGGCGAGGGGATGGGGTGGGATGGGGTGGGGTGGGGTGGGATGGGGTGGGGGGAGCGGGTGACNGGGGGGGGGGGGGGGGGGGGGGGGGGGGGGGGGGGGGGGGGGGGGGGGGAGCGGGTGACAATGAGGAGGTGGTGGTGTTGATATACAACATGAGGTGAATTTAGATATCTAAGGAAAATTTGCAATATAATATGTATGTGAGTGCCCCATGAAAGGCATACTAGTTTTCACAAAGTTAAAGGTTACTATCAATATGTAATGGCATGTGCCATATCGCAAGTGATTAGTTTTCACAAAGTAAAAATTTGTAATCGGTATGTAATGGAATATGCCATATAGCAAGTGACTTAGTGGTGCCCCCAACAAGGTGGCAGAGGGGGTGGTACTATGGGAGGAAAATTTCCCCAAGTCTGGGAAATGCCCCAGTACAAGGGAAGTAGGGTTTTTTTGGGTGTACTTTTTCTCATGGCGTAATGATGTTTTTAGTAGATTGGAGTATTTCTGGAATCTCATATGAGATAAAGGTGTTCAAGGATGAAGTAGAAAGGTTGGAATATGAGCTCAAAAGGAGAAAAGTGGCTAAGAAAAGTTCAAATGATGATGAAGAAAAGAGAGTCACTGATTTGGTGGCAGAGAATAATACCTTTTCACGGGAGATAAAGGCGCTCAAGGATGAAGTAGAAAGGTTGGAAGATGAGCTCAAAAGGAGAAAAGTGGCTGAGAAAAGTTCAAACGATGATGAAGAGAAGAGAGTCACTAATTTGGTAGAAGAGAATAATCCCTTTTCACTCTGCCCTTCTATTTCCACACTTTTAGTGATAGATGATTCATCTGTGTTGACTATAAATTTGTGTGACCATAGGTTGACCCACATCTATGATCATGCTAAACTTGTTTGGGTGACTCATAAATAATTGCATAATACAATACATGAGATTCATGTTAGGACAACAGTCAAATTGAGATGCTTAAAAAAACTGGTCTGCTCAAGTGGAATGTTTAAAAATGTTGCTCAAACATGCAAATTTGGATGATATTAGTCACAATTCCATTTTGAAAATTATTGAAAAATTTGACGAGTTGTGCATTATTCTACAAAATCATATCTTTTTTCATGACAAGTTAATTTGGTTGGTGAGTTTTTATAAGGACCGACCAATACAGGTTCTTCCTATTTGATAGCAGAAGGGGACTGCGAGTTGGTGAGATTTTCAATCTGGAGGTTTGATTTTTACATTAAAGTCAGTCACATAATAAGAGGATATGATAATTTTGGAATTATAAACATGGGAGTGTTGAATTCTATGTTGGGCCAACTTTACTCCATTGAGTATTGGATGGTCGAGTTTTGTTGGATAGTGCAAATTGTGTTTGATGAAAATAAGAATTATCATATGACACAAGTCAATCAATTTCCTAGGCCTGAAGCCTAGAGAGGATTTGGAACAAACTTACAAATAAAAATCTCCATTTGTAATTAGAGATGCAATTTTTTGTTTTAAAACAACATGATACATATATATGTATACATACATACATACATACATTTATTAATTCCAATATCCATGATGACATAAATTTTATTTGTTTTATTGCTCATTACTTGGATCTGAAAGTGAATATGTTGTTTATTTTACAACTGAAAGTGAATATGTTGTTTATTTTACAAGAAGTTGTCATTACATATGGGAAACTAAAATATAATCTACTTACACAAAACCCCACCCAAATAACATTTCTCATAATCCCTTAAAAATTAAAATGAATTTCAGATTGAAATAAAAAAAAAATTCAACGAAAAATTGAATGTCTAGATAGTCATAGAAGACAAAACAAATTGAAATTTATATTATCACTTTCATAATGACAAGTTTACATGGTACAATTTGCATCTCTTTATGATGGCTTGTGGTGTCTAGTCTGAATACCCTTTGTAGGACGCTCCACTGATCACTTGATGGAGCTACAATCCTTTTCATTGTTCTATATCTGATCATTGTGTCAGTTTCTGTAAGCTGCTCCTCTTTGCATATGATGAAAGTCCAATTGGTTGTAATGTATGGTAAGTGACCTTCAAAATTGTTAATAATTCATATTTGGAAGAGGATTTTGACATCAATGTTTCATTCAATGTTGCATTCAAGGTTATCAATGGTTCGATGTAACCCAAAAACACTTGCCTCACTTGCGTCCTTAGGAAACTGGTCTACGTCACCCTTCATTTTCTCCTCCATCTTCTCTCTGAAAGAAATATTTCCAATGTATTGATATTTTGAGTCAACACTCTTAAGAAACTAAGATCTATCAATCCCTGTGCCTTTCCATTTAGCTTCATCACTTTATTTGCAGCCTTATCCAGGCATCCCTCTGCTTCCTATAGTTCCACACATTTTTGGATGATAGATTCAATGTATTTAATGAGGCATCAATACGACCATGAATTCCCTTGGGTGCCAAATAGTTGTCATTGGCTTTGTAGAGTGTTTGGAAATTTTATTTTGCAATTTTATCTCTTGAACAAACCTCTCTTTTCTTGGCAACGTATTCATTGAGCTTCACATAGTGTACTCTCATACTTTAATTCAATTCAAACCGCTAACACAACTAGTTGTTCCTCAACATTATTTTCCCCCATATTTTTTCTTTTATATACCTCATTATTTTTTAGTATTTTTCTTCATTTTTTCCTCGAAAGATTTGATTATATTTTCATCCTTATACATTTGTTGTGACAATGTTTCAACTGTTTTTCCTTCTTCCTCTGCTTTTTCTTCCCACTGGTTTGCCCTTTCCTTTTGTTGGTAAATTGGTTTTGCAAATTTGTTGTTGAGGCAGCATAAATCTCCACCTTTTTGTATAATTTTTCTGAAGAGGTTGTTTCCTTTTAAAAAAAATTGACGCTTTCAACCCACTTTTGCTTCACATCATTCTGTTCTGCTACCATCTTTTTGTTTTCTTTAATTGCAGATGCAGAGCCAAAAAAAAATTTCATTTTCCAGGACTTCTTGTGACTTTTCTATTTGTCTCTCCAACTTATTTTTATCTCTCCATCTTGAGCAGTGATGTGTAGACCACTTCATTGGTCTTTTTTGACACATTAATTTTTTCCACATTTTTAACTTTGGAAAAATCCATTTGGATGGTGTTAACATGAAATTAAGAAGGATCTATCCAAATCTGTGGTAGATTTTTATTTTTATCTATGGGCATAACAACCATGTACACCATCATTTTTTTTTTGTGTCATATGTGGGGAATACCCTGTTCGATGTAGGTTGTTCTTTTGAAGTTGTAGTAAGCACAAACCTCTTCATTTTCTTTATTCATATTTGTTTTGTCTACAATTTGATCATGGAAATAATTGCAATGAAAATGTAAGGTTGCTGACGCAATTGAATATTTGAATGGTGAAATAGCACTTGTAGTGATGTAGGCACCTCCACCTATGCATGTGGTTGAAACTAATGCATGTTGAGGATTACGAATACCCATTCCTAATCTTGTCCCAAAGTCACTTACAACTGAAGTTATTGGACTCTTTTAAGGGGTTTGTTCTGAAGCTGCAAACAATACCTTTGTAGTGGAAGTGGAAATTGATGGAGTTGGAGTTGTACTAGTCATTTTTGTCATAACCTTTTGCTTCTTCACTTTGCCTTGATCACTTACACGGAGATCCTCTATAGTATCTTCTACTATTGGCCTCTTGTGAGAGATTTCTTGTCATTGCACTTGTTCACCACAACTAGTACTAGTGCACATACCATCCCAACCAGTGGCAGTAGCATTTGATTGACCACCATTTTTATGTTCTAGTTGTAATTGAATCTGACTATCTTAATAGTCTGTATTTGAAGGTACAACAAAAGTAGGTACAGATTTATCAGTATTACCTTTCCCTGTTGATTTAACTCCAATGACTGTTTGTTGTTTGGGTTTTGTTGAAATTTTTTCCAACACTGCCTTCCAAATGCCTTATCCTTGGGGCCCTAGACCACCACCTCCATAAATTTTTTTTTTTATTATGGCTACCCCTTTACAATATTTTTCTATTGTGGACTCACTCAAAACAATTTTTTTTGGAGTGGGACCTGATGGTGTCTCCTCATCACCATCATTATCTGAACTATGTGCTTCATTGGGATACTATTGATTCCATAATTTTCTAAACTTGAAATCCTCTTCGATCTCCTCAAACCTGCACTAGTCTTTGGTTCACCTAGATTCTTCCTAATATTAAAAAATTCAGTGATTTTGCTCTAAGCCCAGCCTACGTACATACAATCTCTACATAGAGAAACTGGAGCACTTTTTTTAGTACATCGAACATTATCTTTTTTGTTAAAATTGGCATACCTCCTTATTTGGATGCTCTGATATGTTGTTCTCTCTTGGTGCAATGCCATAATTATTGCTCAGAATTTTTGTAGAGAAATACTTTTTCCAGCAACAGTTTTCTCCATCACTTTTTTAATGTCATCCCAAGAATCCCTATTTTTCAACATTTCTAGCAATGGTTTACTTTCATGTTCAAATTTACTTGCAACATTCCTATTCACCACAATCCTTTTTTGAATGACTTTGCATGGATCATACTCCCAGTAAATGACAACATCAAAAGAAAAAAAAATTCAAAAATTCATGTGCCACACTGAATGATAAACTATAACTGATTGAATGTTTGAAGATGTCAAGTTAATGATCACCAAGCTACAGAAAGTTAATGCAAGACATTAAATTAGTTAATGTATTGTATTGTCATTGATTTCAACTTGATATGGTCTGATTGGTTATATACATAGTGTCAAAGAATTCAAAGAACCAGAGAGATTAAGGTTATGCTATTAGTAATGCATAAAATTTCAGTATGCACTAAGTGACAACAAACACCGATAGACAGTGCAACCCGACGGATAGAGAAACCCAACAGAAAAGTCATAGTGATACCCAAGCAAGCATGACCGATGAGTAGAACCACATTATTACCCGATAGACAGACAACCCTAATGGATAGAGATGCCCGAGAAAAACTGAAGTCTAGACTGAGTTAACAAGGAGTTAAACATTGAAAAGAATTGAAGTTCAGAAATGACAAAAGACTTAGCTGACAAGACCTAAAGATGGAGTTAACTGGTTGGTAACATTTTTTTCATCGAAAAGTTAAAAGCCAGAGATAAGCAAGAGTTTTAAAGTTGTTTTATTCCATTTTTCAAAGAGAAATCTATGTGATAACACTGAAGTAAGCTTTAAAGAAAGAAGGGAAAGAATTGCGGATCACACCAAGAACAAGAAAGTCAAGGAGTTAGAAATGGTGAAAATCATGTCTATAAAGAGAAAATCTAATTCATTATGAATTTGGGGAGTGATTAGAAGAGAGGATGTTGAAGAGAATACTGGTGAAGAAAGACTTCATACAGTCCTGATCAAACAAGCTGAAGAACAGAGCTAATATTTCTACAAACACCAAGCAACAGAGAAGCACAACATCACCGAGTAGAAAGAAGTGGAGCAAAGGTATTAAAATTAAACATTGATCAAAAAGGTTTTATGAGCTTACAATAGATTTGAACATCTACAAGATTAAGTTGTTTATATGAACATATCATATATTGTTTTAGTTTAACCATTGATTCAGAAAGTCTCTTAACTGAGCAGGATCTAACAATCATTTATATATTGAGATACATCCCAAGTGGTTTTTCCCTTTACAGGGTTTCCACGTTAAAAATCCATGTGTCAAATGTGTTTATGAATCATTGCTTTAATGCTTTTCTTTACACATTACTAAAATAGGATTGATTGGTATACACTAAGTTATTTACTGTATTTTGGTAAATGCTAGACTGTTAATCGGTAAATGCTAGACTGCTAATCGGTAAACATTAAGAATAACTTAACAGTGAACTTCAAGTAGTAGTTATTTGATAAGATTATTTCAAGGCATACATCTTGTAGGAATCAAGATAACTAGAAGCTTATAATTGTGGTACTAATTTTTTGGGTTGATTTATTGGAATATTTTTTTAGGCCACTGATTCACCCCCCCCCCCCCCACTCTCAATTATTCNATTCCCCCCCCCCCCCCCCACTCTCAATTATTCTAACAATTGGTATCAGAGCTTGTGTGCTTAGAAGGAAGGTTTCAAGACCTAATAAAAAGATCACAAGATGAGCAAACGAGATGTGCCCAAGTTGAACAAGGACAACTTTGCATCATGGCAAAGCAGGATAAGACTCCACCTATCAGGTATTGGAAATGATGCTACTCGATACTTGAATAATAAATATGTGTTTCCTATATGACCTCACACACTTGATCAATTGAGAGAAAAGCATGAGCACAATTCTATGATGATAGAACTTGTTTCCTCACTCTCCGATGTTGAATTTAAAGATGTCAAAACCTGCACCTCTACAAAGCAAATGTGGGCCAAATTGAAGCTAGTACATGGAGGAGATGCCAATGTACTAAGGGCTAAGGCAAAAAGCCTAATAGGTAAATTTTATGACCTAAGAATGAAAAAAAGGGGAAAATATCACTCAGGATATAGCTGTAGAATCATAGAGGTAGTCAATACTATATGAGGAGTTGGAGGTGCACTTGAAGAAGAAACAGTGGTAAGTAAAATCCTAAGAACCTTACTGCCTTTTTATGCTATTAGAGTATCTACTATACAAGAAATGGGAGCAGTAGAAAACAAAAATGTCACTCTAGATAGTTTGGTTGGTAGACTTATTTCATTTTAGATGAATAACTTTGATAACAATGTCTTACCATCTATTGAGTCTGCTTCAAATATTCTTTGAAAATAAGTAAGTCAAGTCATAAAAACACTATGAGGAATGATAGTGAAAGTGATAGTGATGACCGTGAACTTGATGAGATTGAAGCACTAATTTCTAGAAGATTGCAGAGAGGCAAAGGTAGATACAAAGGTAAATTACCACTTGTATGTTTTAATTGTAAAGAGATTGGAAACTTTGCTGCTAGATGTCCTAACAAAATAAAAGAAGACAGAAACAATGACATATCATATGAAAAGAAGTTTGGCAGAAGTGATAACAGAGATTACCGAAGCAACCAACAATCTGACAGAAGAGATACTTGAGACTACAAGGACAAAGGGAAGAAAGCTTGTTACTTGGATGAGAACAAAGATGGAGATACTGACACTAAATCTGATGAAGATATTGAGATGGTATTTTGTAGCCATGAAGGATGATTCAGACAAAGAGGAAAGGTATGTTGAGACTGTACTCATATCTAAAGTTAGTAAGAACGATGTCTGAATTATAGTTAGTGGTTGTACTCACCACATGACTAGAGATAAACAAAAGTCTGAAACTTTTGAGTATTATAATGGTGGATCAATAAGAATGGGTAATGACTTACCTTGTCTAGTTGAAGGTAAAGGAACCATAATATTGAATAATCTGATCAAATGTGAAAATGCATACTGGGTAAAAGGACTTAACTATAATCTATTGAGTGTTTCACAGTTGAATAACATAGGTCACCAAGTTGCATTTGAGAAAAAAAAAGGTAAATATATTTAATGAATCAGGAAGGTTGATCAGAACTGGTGAACAGACAAAAGGTAACCTGTTCTATCTTGATGATATTAACACCACTTGTTTAAAGGCTAGAAATGAAGACATGTGGTTATGGCATAAGAGACTATGTCATGTGAATTTTGACAACATGATTAAGATAAGAAATAAAAGGAAAGTAAGAGGCTTACCGAGCATTTCAAAGCCCGACCATATCATGTGTAAGAATTGTCAAAAAGGTAAAATGACAAAGTATAGTTTCAAGAGAAAAACCCATACATCTAATGCTATTCTAGAATTAGTCCATACTGATCTATGTGGACCCATGAGAACAAAGAGTTACTATGGTGATATATATTTCATTCTCTTTGTTGATGATTACTCTAGAATGATCAAAGTTATGTTCTTAAAAGAAAAATTAGAAGCATTCAAGATGTTTAAATGGTACAAAGATATTGTAGAAAAATAAAGTGGTAGGGAACTAAAATGCTTAATATTAGATAGAGGAGGAGAATTTGTTTATGATGAATTTACTAACTTTTGCAATGAGCATGGAATTAAAAGACATGTTTATGCACCAAGAACACCACAACAAAATGGGATTCCTGAAAGAAGAAACAAATCCATTTTTTATTGTGCAAGAACACTGATGATAGAGAAAAACATCACTCAAACATTCTAGAGGGAAGCTGTCAGTACTATTGTCTACACAGTGAACAAAGTTCAATTAAAGAGAGACACCAAGAAAACACCTTATGAGCTATGTTATGGATACACACCCAATGTAAGTTACTTCAAAATTTTTGGAAGTCAATGTTATATTTTGAAAGATGAAAGAAACGGAAAGCTTGAATCCAAAAGTGAAGAAGAAATCTTTCTAGAGTATTCCACCAAAAACAAGGCTTATAAATGTCTTAACAAGTCCTCTAATAAAATAATTGAAAGTGCAAATATCAGAATAGATAAATATGCAGAGAAAAATGATGACAAAAGCATAATAGAACCAAAAGAATACAACATGTTTGTATACAATGAAGAACCTGACACTCTGCCTGAGCAACAGTGTATCACTCCTAAGCAACAAAACATCACACCCAAGCATCAGGATGCAAATACCAAAAATTAGGAAATTACTCAAAATGATGTTCCGAGTGATAGAGTCAGAAAAGAAGGTCAATATGATGATCAAAATGATGAACAAAGAGATGAACCGATACTTTCCAAGTATGTCATAAGACATCATCCACAGAACCAGATCATGGGAGACAAGAAGGCTAGAATGAGAACAAGAAGTAAGTCACTGAACACTAGATGTTTAATTTGTGATTTTGAGGTTAAATATGTTAATACTGCACTTGAAAATGAAGAGATAGAGTAGATTGATAAGAACAAAACATGGACATTAGTACCTAGACCAGATGACAATAATGTCATCGACACCAAATGGATATTTAGAAACAAGTTGAATGAGAATGGATAAGTCACAAGAAACAAAGCAAGATTAGTATGCAAGGGGTATGCACAGGAAGAAGTTATTGACTATGGAGAAACCTTTGCACCCATTGCTAGAATAGGAGTCAGTATTCTACTTGCTTATGCCGCATTCAAAGGATTCAAGGTATACCAAATGGATGTCAAATCTGCATTCCAAAATGGAATACTAGAAGAAGAGGTATACATTGAACAACTAGAAGGGTTTATTGATCCTAACAAGATAAACATGGTTTGTAGACTACACAAAGCCTTGTATGGATTGAAACAAGCACCAAGATCCTGGTATGAAAGAATGCACTCCTATCTCATAAGAATTGGATTTGTAAGAACGAGTGAAAATAGCAAACTGTATTTAAAAGAAGACACTGGCAATAACATTTTGATTGCTGAAATATTTGTTGATGATATCATATTTGGGGGGTAATGATATGTTGTGTAAATCCTTTGTAAATGAAATGAGCAAAGAGTTTGAGATGTGAATGTTTGGGGAGATCAAATTCTTTCTTGGTCTACAAATTCTTTAGCAAGATGCAGACATATATATCACACAATCTAAATACATCAAGGAAGTGCTAAAGATATTCAAGATGGAAGACTCCAAGCCAGTTGGAACACTAATAGCTACTGGATACAAGCTGACAAAGGATGATAAGTCAAATGAGGTAAATCAAACCCTATATAGGTCAATGATTGGAAAAATCATGTATTTTGTTCATACTAGACCAGATGTAGCACATGCAGTTGGAATAGTTGCAAGATTCTCTACCAATCCCAAACAATCACACATGACTATTGTCAAGAGAATTCTGAGATATCTAAAGCATACCAAAGACTATAGCTTATGGTATAAAAGAGAAGGCAAATTTGAGCTTCAATTCTATATATATGTTGATTGGACTGGAAACTTAGATGACAGAACGAGCACAACTGGAGGAGCATTCTTCATGGGTGACAGAATTGTCACATGGATCAGTAAGAAGCAAGGATGTATCTCACAATCTACTGCAGAAGCAGTATATGTGGTTGTTGCTACAAACTTCTCTAATATTGCATGGATCAAACAATTACTGGAAGGTATGAATATGAAAATTCTTGAACCAATGATTATCTATATTGATAATACCAGTGCAATAAACATTTCTAAGAATCATGTCATGCATGCTAAGACAATGCATATTGCTATCAAGTACCATTAATTAAGAGAACAAGTGCAAGAGAAAGAGGTGATGCTAGAATATGTTCAATCCAAGGAACAATTAGCTGACATATTCACCAAGCCATTGCCTAAAGATACATTTGGGTACCCGAGAAAGAGACTAGAGGTCTGACCCTTGTCTATTAGTCACTAAGATGGGTAGGAGGTTGCATCAGCATACACACAATCAGAAGATCATTCATCTTGATACAAGCAAACAAATGGACTGCAAAGATACATCAGTACACAGAAAGGTACATATCTGCACCAAACACCAGAGTCATTGTATTATTGATGGATAGGGAAATTCAAGGAGTATATTATAAAAAGGAGGAATGATAAAATTTGGCATTGTTGTCAAAGGGAGAGAAGATCCAAAGGAAGAGATTACATCCATATGAAATATCCATCATGACTATCAAAAGGGAGAGAAGGTATCCTAAGGGAGAGATGACTTAGGGGAGAGATTACTTAAAGGAGAGAGTATATCTATTGTTGTCAAAGGAAAAAAGAGATGATCAAGGAGAAGAATAGTAAAAGAGAGAGACAACATCAAAAAGGAGATTCTACAACATAGGGAGAGACAGAATCAGAAGTTGATACATCTATCTAGTGAAGGGAAAAAAGATTGAAGAAAGTACTCTACAGGAAACAAATCTATGCTAGAAGAACTTACCAAGAGCCAGATATTTGTATTGGTTATAAAACAATAAGTTTGGTAGATTGATGAACTACAACTAATTTATTTCATATTGTATTAGTAGTAATGTAGTATGTTTCCATCAATGCCAAAGGGAGAGATTGATAAACTATAACTAATTGAATGTTTGAAGATGTTAAGTTAATGATCACCAAGCTGCATAAAGTTAATGCAAGACATTAAATCAGTTAATGTATTGTATTGTCATTGATGTCAACTTGATATAATCTGATTGGTTATATACATAGTGTCAAAGACTTCAAAGAACCAAAGAGATTAAGGTTATGCTATCAGTAATGCTTAAAATTTCAGTATGCACTAAGTGACAACAAACACCGACGGACAGTGCACCCTAACGGATAGAGAACCCCGACAAAAAAGTCACAGTGATACCCGAGCAAGAAACTAGAGTAAGCATTATCGATGAGCAGAATCACAGTGTTACCCGATGGAAAGACAACCCTGATGGATAGAAAACCCTGACAGACAGAGATACCCAAGGACAACTGAAGTCTAGATTGAGCTAACAAGGAGTTAAACACTGAAAAGAATTGAAGTTTAGAAACGAAAACAAACTTAGCTGGCAAGAGATAAAGATGGAGTTAATTGGTTGATAACATTTTTTTCATCGACAAGTTAAAATCCAGAGATAAGCAAGAGTTTTAAAGCCATTTTATTCCAGTTGTCAAAGAGAAATCTATGGGATAAAACTGAAGTAAGCTTTAAAGCAAGAAGGGTGAGAATTGCGGATTACGCCAAGAACAAGAAAGTCAAGGAGTTAGAAATGGTGAAAATCATGTCTATAAAGAGACAAGCTAATTCATTATGAATTAGGGGAGTGAATAGAAAAGAGGATGCTGAAGAGAATACTGGTGAAGAAAGACTTCATACAGTCCTGATCAAACAAGTTGAAGAATAGAGCTAATATTTCTACGGACATCGAGCAACAAAGAAGCACAACATCATTGAGTAGAAAGAAGTGGAGCAAAGGTATTAAAAGTAAAAATTGACCAGAAAGGTTTTATGACCTTACAATAGATCTGAATATCTTCAAGATTAAGTTGTTTATATGAACAGATCATATATTGTTTCAGTTTAACCATTGATTATGAAAGTCTCTTGACCGAGCAGGATCTAACAATCCTTTATATATTGAGATACTTCCCAAGTGATTTTTCCCTTAATAGGGTTTTCATGTTAAAAATCCATGTTTCAAATGTGTTTATGAGTCATTGCTTTAATGTTTTGCTTTACACATTACTAAAACATGATTGATAGGTATACACTAAGTTATTTATTGTATTTCGGTAAATGCTAGTCTGCTAATCAATAAACATTAAGAATAAGGTTTAACAGTGAACTCCGAGCAGTAGTTATTTGATAAGATTATTTCAAGGCATACATCTTGTAGGAATGAAGATAAATAGAGGCTTATAATTGTGGTACTAAGTTTTTGGGTTGATTTATTGGAATATTTTTGAGGCCACTGATTCAACACCCCCCCCCCCACCTTAGTTATTCTAACACTGAATGCTTTCCTATCAAATGTGAACCCTCCACATGAGAAAGATAATGAAGGAAATATGCTCTTCTTTTGCTGACCATAATAGAGTTGTTCTGCACCCTGCATCTATCATACATATTCCAATGCAAAAACCCTCTATGTCACATTTATCGGTAGTTTGTGGGGTTGTATTGTTGATTCATAGAACCTTAACACATTAAATTCTTCCATGAGGAACCAGTCCACCAATTGTATTTGAGATCTGAGTTGAATTTAATTTCTACAAGATAGGAAATTTATGCATTGGAGTGTTTGTAATCACATGATCATTTGTGCCAAAAAGAAGTCTTAAAAATGGGCGTAGTTCCCTATTTTATCATGCATCTATATATTAGGTGCACATTCATATATTGGAGCCATTTTTCTATTGTTATGATCATCAATCTGATACACCTGAATCCCACGCTTGTTGGTCTTGAACATTCTATGATATTTTGCTAGAAGAAGATGACACAAGTAGGCTATGAACTTAAATGTCTTAGATTAACCTCTTTTAATCATTACAAATTGATTGTGCATGGATTTAACAATGTGCTCAACAAAATTATATCTAACTAGTTGAGAAATACAACATTAAATATCATTTGAAGAAGGCTTGCACCCACTTCCCTATTACTTTCCAATCCGAGGCAAAATGTTAGCAGGGAAATAGTATTTTGAACCCATTACACAAAAATATTAACATTATAAGGAGGCTTATGATTGTGATCCAATTCGACACCATATACTATTATACCTCTAATAAATTTATCTTTCTTGTATTCACTAACTCTTTCATAACCCTTTGTAATATTTTCTAGGTCAATGTGGACGTTTGAGTTTTCTGCTCCAAGCCCTAAGACCAACAAACTTTTAAATTCTTTCTCAATGATGGATAAAATTTCCTTTTGGGTATTGTTATTTATAATTATTCTTCTACTTTCATCATAATTTTGGGCATAGACCATCGTGATTTCTGGGCAAGGGAAAACTTCAGGTAAAAATCATGAGTCCCAATCCAACATCCCATGATGCAGATTTATTTGTCTATGCTCCTAAAGTCTTGTTAAAAACAAGATATTTTGCCTTGTTAGTGGTAGTTTTTGTCTTATTCTGCAATTCAAATCTATTTTTGGTTGTTCTCTTACCATGGAGCATAGGATCATAAATATCATGGTATTCATCAATGAAATATGGAGTTTTCACTAGTATGGTAAAGTCTATATTTTCTTTCATTGTGCTTTTCTATTTTTCCATCGCTGATAATGGTTAAAATATGGTAGTACACAAGCTCAAAAATGTAAACCTTAACCCCTAGTTTTACAATAAAAGTATAGGTGTTCGGTATTTTACTCAAAATTTGATTCTTGAATTTGCAGTGACAAATAAACAGACTGGCGAGGAAAGACTTTGTTGTGACCCTCAATCTCATTTTTGAATCTCCCTAGTTAGCTGGTTAGTCCAAATAAAAACTCCCTTAATTTTAGAGGCCTCAAAGAATAAACGGAAATTTTTTTATTAATTGTATTCCTCCTCTTTGGAGACTGACCCGTCACACGTGTCGACTTTCTGGAAAAATTTTGAACAGTTATTTATGCTTCATAACTTTGGCCTGAAATAGACCTTACACCATTGATCTTCTGTCATCCAACAACTATTCATGAATGAATTGATTATGGTTTATTCATTGATTATAGTTAATTAACTTTAAGTTTTACTTTTAACTATATAATTAAAATTTATGTATACAAATAAAGGCACAAGCTAATTTTTATTGCACGTGTCCCTATTTCAGATAAAGTTTATAAAACATGTCATCTTTATTAATTTTATTCCATGGTGGAAGCTCCACGTCAGATGCACCAACATTTTAGAACAAATAAACCTTCCAACATGCCAACGAGTGACCACCCCTTCTTATGGCATCTCACACGTGTCTGCTTTATGGAATTTTTTTGAACAATTTTATATTCTTAAGAACTTCAACCCATTACGCCATTGATCTTCTATCATCCAATGACTATTCGTGAATGAATTAATTATAGTTTTCCATGTACCTTCATGGGATCATCTTATAAACAATTAAAAAACAAAATTTTAAATCATTTTAATATTTTTTAAGTTGTGAATTAGCTTTAAATTTTAAACTATCAATTTTGTCTTCACGTGGTGGGTCCTACTAACAATATGCGATGATGCAAAATAATGCAACATGGGTTTTGGTACTATATGACTAGTTAGTTCTATCACAAGTTTTTCAATATGGGCCTGCCACCATAGTGCCATGAAGCCATAGCTTTCCACGTACCTTTGTGGGACTGTTTTATAAATAATTAATAAATAAAATATTGTTTGCTCTTTAAATGATGAGTCCTCCCACCAATATGCAATTATGCAAAATAATGACAGACGCCCCATTTTATTAATTTTATTCCATGGTAGAAGCTCCATGTCAAACACATCAGCACGTTGGAACAAAAGAAACCTTCAAACGCACCAACGAGCGACCACCTCTTCTTGTGGCATCTCACACGTGTCTATTTCTAGAAACTTTTTGAACAGTTTATTATGCTTTAGAACTTCAGCCTAAAATAGACCTTATGTTAGGAATAAGGTGTCTCAACCTTGTATATTTCCTTACATTTGATATTATTTGTTTTGTAATTAATTGTTTGCAAATAATGTATTTAAGTTTGATATTCGTTCTGTCATTTAGTTGAGTGGACATGTTGTGTTTTCACTCCACTTGGAAGATGACAAGGATGATCAAACTTGGTCTAGGTGGATCTAGGCATCCCATTCTGTAGTAGAGGTTATTTTCCAAATGTCGGCACTTTGGACAATGTGTAAGGTAATCATGACTGAAATGGTTATGACGGATTCCTATGACGGTCATTAATATTTGTAAGAGCTAATTGTGAAAGATTTGATGACGGGTGAAGGCATGCAAGACATGTGGCAACTGATCATGTTGAGTACTGTACACTCTTCTACAATGCATGGGGTTTGAGGTGTCACCCTGAAAAAAATTTTGGGCTTCCTATTTTTCTGGAGAATGGTAAACCCTAATACGGTTATCTTTGGAAGTTTCCCTAAAAAGGGAAGCACATGATATAAGCATTTCTGGATTGCAAATCGCAGAGTGAAGTTAGTGTATTGTTGGAATATTGTTATGCTGCCAGATTTGTCTTCAAGTGTTGATTATCTCCTGAAAGAACTTGCATTGCAAGTGTATTGTAAATACCAATAGTTTTGATTAATACATTGTGCAGGTTTGGGAGTGCTGGGGTTTTTTACCAAAAGGCTTTCCCCAGGGTAAATCATTGTCATTCTCATTTTTCTATGTATGCATGTTATTGTATTATCATTTTGTAATTGATAAGGGTTAAATATGAATTTGCATGATCCTCTTCTTGGGAGTTTAGCGTAGGGAACTGTTTTCCGCACATAGTTTCCTTTCAGTTGGTATCAGAGCCTGGCCAGTTTTGGTTCTATTTGTTAGGGTACAGGTTTTTTGAGTTAATCTCTAGTTCAGTGGGAGTATTGTTGCAAAGTATTCATAACCTTATTGCAGGAAGAGATGGCAGGTTCTTCATACAGTAGAATGGAGGTGGAAAAGTTTAGTGACACAAACTTTGAGTTGTGGAAACTCAAGATGGATGACATGCTTGTAGAATGTGATGTATGGGAGGTGGTTGCAAATGATATCAAAATAGTAAACATGCCTCAAGAAGATTGGGATCTCAAGGATCAGAAAGCTAAGGGTCTCATTAGACTCTATCTAGCAGATTTTGTTCTCCTGAATGTTCTCAAGGAGAAGACCACAAACAAATTATGGACACAGCTTGGGTCTGTGTATCAGGCCAAGTCCTTGGTGAATAGATTGTTCCTAAGAAATAAGTTGTATTCTTTGAGAATGGAGGAAGGAGGATCTGTTGTAGATCACCTGAATGCATTTAACATGATGATTGCACAGTTGACATCAACTAGTGTCAAGTTGGAGGAGGAGGATCGATGTATGACCTTGCTATGTTCCTTGCAAAATTCATGGGACCATCTTGTGATGGCCCTTAGGAGTACTATTGTCACTTTCCAAATGGATGATGTGGTTTCTTCATTGTTATCTAAGCAGATGTGAAGAAAGACCTCTGATTCAACAAAGGAAGCCCTTGCTATTCGCGGTAGATCCAAAGACAGAGGAAAGAAAAATGACAAGAAATCTAAAAAGGGTAGATCCAAATCCTGTGGGAAACCTAAGACTCCTGGAAAGTCTAAGGAAACATGTTGGAACTGTGGTAAGTTTGGGCACTTCTATAAGGACTACAAAGAGCCAAAGAAGAAGAAGAAAAGCCCAGATTTAGATTCTGATAAATCTCAAGAAGATGGTGATGCTTTTGTCATAGCCTTGGCCACCCATGCATCTGATGATGTGTGGTTGATTGGCTCGAGTGCTTCTTTTCACATGACCTCTCATCGAAGTTGGTTCTCAAAGTACGAGGAGTTTGATGGTGGGAAGGTGTACCTGGGTGACGATTCTCACCTAGAGATAGTTGGACAAGGAAGAGTCACTATCAGATTCCCTGATGGATGAGTAAAGGGGATCAACGGGGTAATGCACATCCTAGGTTTGGCACAAAACCTGTTATCTATAAGTATGTTGAATGATGCAGGTGTGCAAGTTGTTTTTTCAAAAGATGGATGCAAGATTATTAGAGGAGCTATGGTGCTTGCGAAAGGTACTCGGAGAGGTACCCTGTTTCAGCTGGATGCTTACACTTCACAGTGCAATAGTTCTTATGTCTCAAGGAACAGAGTAGCAGTCACTTCATCTCCACCATCTGAACCAGTAGTGAAGAATTTTGTGGTAATAGGTTCTGATGGTAGTGCAGCAAGTGTACCTAAGGGTGCTAACACTTTGGAAGGCAAACTTCCTACAGAAAAGACAATGTTGTGGCATATGAGATTTGGTCACATTGGTGAGAAGGGTCTCAAAACCCTGAAAAATAAAAACCTTGTTAAGGGGATAAATGATTGTAATCTTGAGTTCAACTTCTGCAAACACTATGTTTATGGTAAGCAAAATCATGTTCAGTTTTACTCCAGTTCTCACAAGTCTTCTAGTATTTTGGATCTTATCCATTCAGATGTGTTTGGTCCTGTTAAAGTTCCTTCACTCTCCAAATCTGTATATTTTGTATATTTTATAAATGATTATAGTAGGACATGGATTTATTTCCTTAAAAGCGAGACACAATTTTTTAGTCAGTTCAAGGAATTTAAAGCTCTCGTAGAGAATTAGATTGGTAAAAGAATTAAGCGTGTGAGAACTGACAATGGTGGTGAGTTTTGTTCGGCAAAGTTTGAACAATTCTATAAAGAACAAGGGATCAAGAGGCATAAGACAAATCCTTATACCCCACAACAAAATGGATTTGCAGAAAGAACGAACAGGACACTCATGGAGAAGGCTATGAGTATGCTTAGTGGAGCTGGCCTTGAACAAAGGTTTTGGGCTGAAGTTGTGGCCACTGCTTTCTATCTGGTTAACATATCTCCTACATCAGCTCCTATTGGTAAGACACACATGGAGTTGTGGTCTGGTAAGAAGTCTTCAGTTAGACATCTTCGTGTTTTTGGTTGTAAATATTATACACATGTGCCTAAGGAGAGAAGATCTAAGTTGGAAAACAAGGTTGTAAAATGTATCTTCATCGGCTACAATGTTGGTGTGAAAGGATACAAGCTTTGGGATCTTGTGATTGGTAAGGTTTTGTATAGAAGAAATGTTATTTTTAGAGAGATAACACCTTCTCCTATTGTGCTATAGCCATATGAAAAAGAAATGAAAGAATATGTTGTTCAGTTAACTCCTACCCCTGAGAAGACTGAACAGAGAGACCGTGATGGATTTGATGATGAGGAGAGCTCTAGTAGCTCTGAAAATTTAGAAGAAGAGGTAGAACAACCTCAACCTGAGCCCTTGAGGAGATCCATGAGAGAAAGAAAGCAACCAGAGAGGTTTGGATTTTATATGTTAGATTCCAGTTGTGCTTATGCCTTGATTACAAACACTGATGAGCCTAGATCTGTGAAAGAGGCTATAGGTATGGAAGATGCAGGTTCCTAGATTGAGGCCATAGATGATGAGATGGCTTCATTGGAGAAGAACAAAACTTGGGACCTAGTACTTTTGCCTAAAGGACAGAAACCTGTTGGAAGCAAATGGGTGTTTAAGAAGAAATTATGTGCAGATGGCAGTGTTGAGAGGTACAAGGCCAGATTGGTTGCAAAGGGGTATTCACAGGTGGATGGAATTGATTATGGTGAAATATTCTCTCCTGTTGCAAAGCTTACATCCATTAGATTTTTGTTATCTCTAGTAGCATCGTATGATTTAGAGGTAGAACACATGGATGTGAAGACAACTTTCCTTCATGGTGATTTGGAGGAAGAGATCTATATGTCACAGCTTGAGCACTATATTCAAAAAGGTAAAGAGTCTTTGGTTTGCAGATTAAAGAAGTCTCTGTATGGTTTGAAACAATCTCCTAGGATGTGGTACCTTAAATTTGATGCCTTTGTGTTGTCGATTGGTTTTCTGAGATCAAAATCAAATCATTGTGTTTATTTCAAAGTTGACAATGATCGCCTTCTTATTATTGCATTATATGTTGATGATATGTTGTTGATTGGGAAGGGTATGGGTATGATTTCTAATTTGAAGTCTCAGTTGTTAGTACAGTTTGAGATGAAAGATCTATGGGCAGCCAGGTATATTTTGGGAATGGAAATCAGCAGAGATATATCCAAGATAAAACTTTGGTTGAGTCAGAGTAAGTATGTGAAGTCTGTGTTGGAAAGGTTTAGCATGGAAGATTGTAGACCATTGTGTGTTACTATTTCTAAAGGAGCAAAGTTATCTATGGATGATTGTCCAAAATCTCCTAGTGAGGTGGAGGACATGAGAAAAGTACCTTATGTGAGTGCAGTTGGCAGCCTTATGTATGCTATGGTCTGTACTATACTAGACATTGCCCAAGCAGTGGGAGTCCTGAGTCAGTTTATGGCTAAACTTGGACGGGTACATTGGGATGCAGTTAAGAGAGTGTTCAGATATTTGAAGGGTACATCATAGTATTCCATATGCTATCATGGAAACTCTTTTGGATCTTCACATTTACTTTGTATTCATGGGTTTGTGGATTCAGATTGGGCATGTGACATTGACAGTAGGAGATCCAGCAGTGCCTATGTGTTCACTATGTTTGGTGGTGCCATCAGTTGGATGAGTAAATGACAACCTGTGGTCACTTTGTCCATGACAGAAGCAGAGTACATGGCAGCTACTCATGCTTGTAAGGAAGTCATTTGGCTTAAGAGACTATGTTCGGATGTTGGTGTTGATGTAGGACAAATTACAATTTGTTGCGACAGTCAGAGTGTTATTTACCTTGCAAAGAATCCAACTTTCCATGCCAAAACCAAGCACATTGATGTGCGGTTTCACTTTGCGAGAGATATGGTAGAGGATGGAAACGTAAGTTTGGAGAAGGTAGATACAGTAAAGAATGTTGCGGATGCATTGACAAAACCTATGGGCACAGAGAAGTTTAGATGGTGTTTGGAGTCTATGGGCCTCTCGGCCTATAGCGGTTAAATCTTGTTATTTCCTTTGGCTCTTACAAGGTGTCCGACAAGTGGGAGAATGTTAGGAATAAGGTGTCTCAACCTTGTATGTTTCCTTACATTTGATATTATTTATTTTGTAATTAATTGTTTTCAAATAATGTATTTAAGTTTGATATTCATTCTGTCATTTAGTTGAGTGAACATGATGTGTTTTCACTCCACTTGGAAGATGACAAGGATGATCAAACTTGGTCTAAGTGGATCTAGGCATCCCATTTTGTGGTAGAGGTTATTTTCCAAATGTTAGCACTTTGGACAATGTGTAAGGTAATCGTGACTGAAATGGTTATAACAGATTCCTATGATGGTCATTAATATTTGTAAGAGCTAATTGTGAAAGATTCGATGATGGGTGAAGACATGCAAGACATGTGGCAATTGATCATGCAAAGTGAAGTTAGTGTATTGTTGGAATATTGTTATGCTGCCAGATTTGTCTTCAAGTGTCGATTATCTCCTGAAAGAACTTGCATTGCAAGTGTATTGTAAATAGCAATAGTTTTGATTAATACATTGTGCAGGTTTTGGAGTGCTGGGGTTTTTTACCGAAAGGTTTTCTCCAGGGTAAATCATTGTGTCATTCTCATTTTTATATGTATGCATGTTATTGTATTATCATTTTGTAATTGATAAGGGTTAAATCTGAATTTGCATGATCCTCTTCTCAGGAGTTTAGCATAGGGAAATGTTTTCCGCACACTTAGTTTCCTTTCACCTTAACCTTTGATCTTCTATCATCCAATGACTATATCAAAAATTAATTGATTATAGTTTATTCATTGATTATAGACTATAGTTAATAACTATATAATTAAAATTTAAGTATACAAAAAAAACTAAGTATATAATTAAAAAACTAAGTGTCCTCTTCATAACATAATCCATTTTATTTTGTTGTTCAAACTTTTCCATAAAGGCACATACACATGTCTCTTTTCCTTAGAAAAAAATAGGGATAAAGATAAGAGAAGAAAAATATGGAAAGAGGGAAAAAAAGGAAGAAAGGATAACTTTATAAAAATTTAGCATGTCAATCCATACGGTCTAATAAATTCCATGCCTGCATGGAGTGATGTAGCTTTCCATCAAAATCTGTTGAGTATCCAATTGGGTTTGCTACAACCAAGATTCAACAAGTTTGAGATCTTTTTGTAGGGTACGGTCAGTGCAAGATTGCCAGAATTAAATGACATGTTTTCAGTGTTGCCATTGTTTGCAACTTCAAAATTGAGATTCATTGCCTGAGGGAGGAAAGGATAAATACATCCTAGGGGGCTATACATTTGCATTCAAGAAGTGTTTCCCTTAGATAAGTGTGTGATTGTGTTATTTATGGGAAGATGTTTGAATGCAAAAGAGTGTGGTTACATAAGGCCTTGTTGTAGGAGATATACAAAGACCAATGTTGTGAGAAAGACGATGGTTATGTTTACAGACATAGAGATACTGAAAATTCTAGTGACAGTCACAGAGATACTAAAATCAACAAGTGCAAGGGAAGGCTATTTCCTCAGCTGGGAAATAATTCCTATCTATGTTGTAATCGTTCAAATTCCCCTTCAAGGGAAGATTACAAAGGGAGATTTGGGTGTAATGCCAGAGATGGGGGTTTGGAGGCATTTTGCACCCCTTGAGGATCTTTTTTTAACTTCTCCCCCTAGTGGTATGAGACTGCAAATCTTGCATTTGCAGCCCCTTTGTATCACTGGCTATCCAAGTGTGATAGTGGCAAGGCTCACAGATTTCGTGGGCTTGCCGTAGTGATCTATCCTGGGGAGACCATGTAATTTTAGGAAATTAGAGGAAAGGAGAGAGGAATTTAACTTAGAATAGACTGAATTGGAAAGAGTTACATGGTTTTCATTATACTCAAAAAACTAGAGGGGTGAAACAATGGGAGTCCCAAAGAATGCTCTCACAATATTAGGGTAAGGGACAAAGCCATTGCTTTTGTATTTATGCATAGGACATTGTGACATTGAGCCTTTGAGAAGCACATGATTGGTTATCCTCATGACCTTTCTCCATCAGACACCTCTAGAAGCAAAATAGCAAACAAAACATTTCCATCCCGGAGCTATATCAGCTTTTAGCTGGAAACTTTGGACCTCTTATGAGTCATCTCATCATTATCAGTGATGGATATTTTCATCTCAATTATCTATTCTCACTTCTTGTAAATGGTCTATTAGGTTAAGAAAGGTAATGCCATTGTATTTAAGGGGTTACTATAAATTCTCCTATCCACAAATGTGTACATCTTTAGAGTAAAGGACAAATGAATTCCTCTTAGAGTTGGAATAGAAGGAATTGGAAAGAATCAGAGTTGGGTTGCACAGATCCTGAAGCTGCATTTACTAATAAAAAGGATATATCATCTACCAAGTGACATTGTAATCCGTTATTAATATATAATAATTAATTAATGTTTGTTGTTTATCAAAATTTATACAATGTATTGTTACTGGTATTGTTCTTCATTATTCATTTGCAGTAAGGAATTGTTGTTTATGTACACGTTTGTTAATTTCCATTAATTAAATACATGTAAACAACTAACTAACTAAATATGTAGTCAAACATAACTCATTCTTATAAAATAATTGTATCTTATAAAATCACCAAATCTACAAATCATACAATTATGATAAACTCACAATGACAATGTTAATATGTCCTTAAAAGTTAACAAATCACATCATACAGTACAAAGAGAATGAAATAGGAAAGGATTCATGTTGAGATTTTCATTAATTAAATACAAGTAAACAAGAGACTAACTATACCAGTTATCTCTTAAAAATTACAACAAAAGTGTAAAGGAATATTTGATTTGATCTTCATGAAACAATTTAAAAACTTGAAAGAAAGAAAAAGGGAACCTCTAAATTTTCCTTTTGTTCTTCTCCCTCCATATGTCACATTTCCTTTCGCATAAACTCAACACACTGTCTAATGTGTTCATCATAGTTTGGCACTGCTGATGTTGTATTCAGCATGTTAATTGCCTTTATTTCAAATTCCACAAGGTAAAGTCCATCAAGTTGAATGTGCAAATTATTTACTAGATCATCTGAATCATCAATGGCCTTATGCACAATAGGGTTCAAAAGATATTGTGGTGATTTTGATTTCCATTCATCCTTTGTCTTGCCTTCTCTAGTGTCCTTGTAGAATCGGGGAGTGATGCAACAGTGCCACGTAAGCTAGTGAATTTTCAATATGTCTTGAACAACTTATTGTGATAAACAAAATCTGTTCCCAACATAGTATCAACCACTTGGTATTTGTCTTTTGTCTCTTCCAAAACTTCATTCAACTAGTTTCCATCCTCAATATGCTTTGTTATAATTTGTAGCAATGTTTTCTTTCTGATCAAAGCTTTCTTTGTTAGTTTCAGATCAAACGTTGTCTTCTTTTATTTCCTTTCCACTTTGATGACATCTTGGATTCTATCCCAAAAAGTGTGCAAATGGGGTATCATTTGTTTGTATTTAGATTAAGTTATTCCATTTAGATTAAATTATTCCATTTAGATTAAATTATTCCATTGACCATTTTGCATCTTGACAATTTCAATTCCTTCTTCATGGCTAGATTTTCGTGTCGGGCAATCAGGATTTGTTTCTCTGCCTCGGTCCTGCTCTTACTTTCCAAAGAAATATCAATTTTTAATTTTGAAGTATCAGCCTCCAATAATATTCCCTGTACAGGAGATGTCTCTAGTTGCATTTTCAATTCAGTGATTTTCTCATTCAATCCCTTTACCAACTAGGATTTCTCATCAAATTTTGATTTATTTAACATTGCACTAGGTAATGTTAAATCTTCTACTTGCTCTGAAGTGACATTCTTTAACCTGTACATCATAAATTGACCAAGGATTTCCTTAGGGTTCTCTATTGTAATTGGAATCCTATTTGGTGGATACAAAAACCATAATGCCAATGTGTTATCATTTGGGTTAAACTCACACCTATAAAACAACTTGCCAATTCCTTCATCACTAATTCTGCAATCAATATCTTGATATCTCCTTAAATTATCAAATGTAATACATGTTGATATATCCACACATGGAATAATAAGCAACCAACACCACTCAATATTTTCCTACCCTTTAATGGGGTCATTGTCTGCATATCTGTTCTAACCTCTTGTCATAAAACCTCTATGGTTTCAGCCCTTTTATCCTTATCTATTATGTCAATCTTCTTCATTAACTCTTTTGCTTTCATATTGTAAAAAAACATCTTGAATTTAGAAGTTTTAATAAATTCCTCATCACCAATAATATCCTCAACAACCCCCCTTCTTACATATTCATTGAAATACTCAACAATTTCCATAATATCATCATGATCCCCCATCATTGGTTGGTAGGGCTTAAGTTGAATATTTTGAGTTATTTCTTCCACATCTTCTAGCTAATCTAAAGTACTACCAACATCTTGGATAATATCCATGGAAGTTGATGGTTCTAGTGAATCTTGTTCAAGGGGAACGACCTAAATTGGTGCACCAATGACACTTACTGAAGCAACAGGGCTGGATGGGGCAGCCAAGTGAAACTCATATAGAATAATGCTCTCACTTTGAATCAACAATTCCATCCTCCTTACCACATTAGATTTATTTGGAACTGTGCATACATAATTAGGATTTTATTTTTCTCTTCTCCTTTCTACTTATTCTACCTTATTATGTGCCAACACTTTTCTCCTCCCCTCATAAGAAGAACAATTTCTCCACAAGTCCTCTTTCTACAAAAAAGTGTGTTGATAAGATCTCATGTTTGCATATTCCTTGGAAGATTCAAAATATCCCTCAAGATCAAATGTTCTTTCTTCTAATCCCACTGACAATCTATAAGTTGGAAAAAAAATATTGCAACCTGATAACCCTCCCAATAGTTGATCTCAAAATATCCAAAGCATAGATAAGCAGGGATAACAAAACCCTTATTGTTTCTCCTAAATTTTTTTTTGGCTTCAAACATTTTCCAAATAATCTCAAAAATAGCTAATCTATTTGGCACAAAGAATGTTAAAACATTAGGATTTCCTTCAAAGCCATAGACTCTAATGTATGTGTACTTTTTTGCAAGATACCAATCGACACAATTATGATCAATTGTGACCTTAATCTCCTTCTCCAATCCTTTTGGTCTAAAAAATATTATAATCATGGGAGATAATCTTGATTCATTATGACCTATAATGCCATACAATCGTTTGACAAAGAATTCTTCAAAGTGTAAATACTGAGCATACTTATATTCCCCATCCCAAATATTGGTCCATAATTGGACCACCTTAGGATTTCAAAACTTGTCCTTTGGCTAAATATGGAGTTTGAGACTCCATACATTGTTCTTATGCCCTTTCCACAACAACATATGAAATAATAGTGAATACCATTTGAAACTCCCTAGAAACTTATTCACTTTAATCTCCCACAAGGCCATGTGGATATTATCCGCAACAAACTAGACATAATCAAAGAGTATGTTGTTGTTCGGACCTTGAAAGTTACAAACTAGGACAATAATTTCTTGTGGCATCATTTCATCACCATTATAGCTTGTCACTTGAATTACTCCATAATGGGTCATCTAGAAATACTTAAAGAAAAAATTAACAATGTAAGGGGGAAACTCAGAGCCTGCAATATTTTGAAGATACCCATCAACCTTAGCCCTGTGCATAGGCAACCATATTATTATATACATTCCTTCCACATTATGGTATTCTTCCTTTAACATATGCAGGTTGATTTTCATGTCAAAATAGACACAATCCTTCATGTCAAACACTTCACAAATCGTTGATTTATTTATTTGCAGTAGAACTCTTGCTTTTGTCTCAATGCACCTATTTAACTCATTGTAATATATGGCTAAAACCTTTATCAAATCTATGTTGACACAAATATTAGGGACAATCAATCTAGACATTCTCAATTTCCCCGGATTTGACTCAAGCTGGGGGTTCTCCAATTTAGCCAGAAAATACCTGAAAATGTTATGACCCCTAACCTTCATGTGGGTTTCACTAGAATATTTTATTTTGTCAACTAAATTGGGGAAATTTTACACACTGTTTCCCCTCCCTACAAATTTAGGGAGTAGTG
Source organism: Thuja plicata (assembly GCA_018584345.1). Classification (NCBI taxonomy): domain Eukaryota; kingdom Viridiplantae; phylum Streptophyta; class Pinopsida; order Cupressales; family Cupressaceae; genus Thuja; species Thuja plicata. The sequence goes on from MU223473.1 coordinate 978,851, forward strand.
CAATTATGTCGTTACACAAATGCCACCTTGTTTCTCTCTTACAAGTAGGTTCATCCTCTGTAGGCTTTTGTCTCTTTGATGACCTAAGAATTGCTACAAACAAATAGAAACCCTGATAGACCAATTATCAATTCTAACCCTCCCCTATCAACCCTTTCAAATTGATGCTTGTTCAAGAAATTAAAACTTGAGAATTTGTTTTCTTTAACTTACTAATTACAGTATAGCTCAGTTGATTAATTGGGAATTCTTTGTAACTAGTTGCAAGTTCAGTGACAATCCATCGTTCCGCTTTTGCAATTCACTACAATTCTTAGAAATGGCGAGAAATTAATCCATAACCATTTTTATTCCTCTATCTTTCCTTGCATTAAATGGTGCAAATGACTCTTTCAACTCGTGTTTCAACCCTAGCAGTTGATGCGAAAAGATCAATGGTGCGTGTTGAGATTCAAAACTGGCTTTATTCCCTAATTTTTTTATATGTAGTGTACTTTATTTGAGGCTTAAGGAGGTACACCGTACAACCTCCCCAACTTTCAAAATAATTTAACTATCGTAATGCTCAAGATTGTAAATTACTTATTTATGATCTAGAGGCAAGATCATATGAATCGTATTGCTCAAGTCAACTTTTAAGTTGTAATTGAAGTGTCCACTGACACAGTCAAATAATAAATTAATTATTTACCTATAAATTGGACATTGAGGTGGCTACAGTCTAACTGTAGACTTAAAAACTAAAATAATGTTGGAAACATTGAGTAGGACTAGAGTAGTGAGTTCTCACTTCTCAATTGGGAGAAATGGACACACCTATCAAGCTTAATGAGATGAAACCACAAGGATTGCTTAGGGGTGAAGTAATTGATAGGTGGATAAGTGTTGTACTATAGAATGACCATGCGTACATTATGAATTCAGTGAAAGAAGTGCTAGGTCTGGAGTTTTTACTGACCCATAATAGGCACAGGGTCAACTCAGACATCGTGTATTTTTTTTGGTTATGCTCTTATATGCAGGGATTTCTAGGGAATGTAAAAAGAAGCTCACCCAGACGGTGTTTAAGCATCGGTATTTGAAGGACATTGATGTTGTGCTTGATAATGTGGATGGGGTACCTAGGGCACTCATCATTCCCCAACTAGAAAAGTACTACATTCAGGGGCATGTGGTGCGAAAACACCCAATTATGCAAACAAAAGAATATGAGTTGCTACAGGGTCAATGGGATTACATAAGCATGCACATAGATTTTATGCTCTACTTGGCCAAAATCAAGGAACTTGAAGTGGATGGTTGGCATTGGGAGTATCTAACCGATGAAGGGTTTCTTGATGAATTTAAAATTGATGAAGAGGATGTTGTCGAGATTGTTGGGAAGTTGGAGCTGGGGAGCAGAGAGGAGTTGGTGTAGGAGCACCTCCTGGCACATGAAGTCACATGAATATTTTAGACCTCTTTCAACCTTGATTCTTTCAATAAACTCTTGGCCCACATGGATCCAAGACATCTTGTAGTTCAAGGCTTTAGAGTTAGTCAATCATTGAGATCCACTTGTGAGATCTAGTTCGAAGTTTGGGCACTTATAAGCCACTTGGTACACTATGGTCATGGGATCCAATAAGTGTTTGTTTCTAGGATAGGTTAATATCTTAGATGATTTTATAATAAAGTAGGTTCCTTTTAGGAACTTAGGTTTTCATATGAGTCATGTTGCTCATTAGATGCAAAATTGCAAAAGTTGATTAATTGCAACTTTGCTTAATATTAGCAACTTTTCAAAAAATTGTTTGTAACTCTTCCCCCAATGGCTAAGAGGTTCAAAAAAATATTGTAAACCATTGGGGATGGCCTTCATATCCCTTTCAGGCAGGTGGAAGGCGACATGATGTAATTTTGACTCTTGAATCAATAAAATAAACCATTTTCCTACATTTTTTTTTACTGTTACAGTGGATTGTATGGACATGTACGGTTTCAAATCTACATAAAACCAATTTGTTCAAATCCCCCTATTTCTTATCCTTCGAATGCAACTAATTTGGTGAAGAGATCTTACCCATAACTCAAGATATTGTGATTTTTGTCTCTGCAACTCTGGGTTTGTTTCATTTTTAAGGGTTTCACGTTGTTTGGTAAATCTGAAGCATTTCCACCATGGGAATTGGATAATCTCTGGTGGAAAGCTTCTTTGTAATATGATTTCAAATAGTTTGCAAGTTGTTTTTGTGTTGAAGGAGGGAGATGTTCGTATGACCGATCCCTAGGTGTATATCTCCATGTATGCACGAAATCTGAAGACACACATCAGTGTATAACTTCTAGACAGTCGAGCACCAAGGCTTCAAATTGTGGATTTATCATTGTTTGGACATCCCCTAGATGTTCCAATTAGTTTCGGAAGGAAATAGATAACACTTCCTTCTTTAATGGAGGCCTAATTAGCCCTCTGGTCCAGTATGAAATTCTTAAACATAGTCTTTGTTATGACCCCTCAAACCTTGGTGTTCCTAGTTTAGATGTATCTTTGTAAAGGGTATTTGAATCTATTATTCAATCCCTAAGTCTTTTGGGAATTTTCAAAGTTAACTTGACTGTGCTACCTAGATAGGGCTACTAGCATTTGACTGGTCAGTTTAGAAAATGCATTCAAAGGTCACAATCAGTTTGATTGTGTGCATGGACCAAGTCCATTTTGATTCCTCCATGATGTCTAAGACCCCCATTGGTCATTGTGTGGGCTTGTAATCCTTGTAGCCATTCTTGTACTAAGACTAGTGGCTTGAATCCTAGTAAACCTCTCCATAATGAACCCATCTCTGTTGTCTACAACTTATAGGTTCATGGGGGGTATTATGGCTATGTTTTGCACCAATTTGAAAAGGTGTGAGATTCAGGGTTTTCTACTCTTCATAGAGAGTTAAGAAATTTAGTGATTGGATCATCATACCCTTGACACGTGCATCAAGTGGCATCAGAGCACCTAAGATATTTAAGTTAGATATTTGCTTACCATCATGACTGGATATGAAGAAGGATGGCTATCTTCAAGGATGACCAATGTAGATATTGTGAGGTACTTGAGGGAAAAAAGACAAAGGCAGGATGCACAAAGGGACACAGAGATGCAGCAGGTGATGCAAGAAGTGGAAAGGCTTAAGGAAGAGCTTCATAGGAAGGTTGGTGGTAACTCTAAGGATGTTGAGGAAGGGAGTGAGGAAGAACCCCTTCAATAGGAAGAAGAAGAAGTTCTTGTAGATCAGAGGCTGCTAATAAAGACTCTTAAATCCATGGAGAGGAGAACCATGGACTCCAAGCTTGACTTTCCCACCTATGATGGGAAGATGGACCTTGATGCTGCTATGGAGTGGGTGGATACCCTCTCAAGTTTATTTTATTGTGAAGATATCCCTGAGAATTAGAGGATAAATATTTCCAAGTCAAGACTCAAGGGCTCTGCACTTACATGGTGGAACTTCACTCAAGATGATAGGGTGAAGAGTGGAAAAAAAAATTCACCACTTGGAAGAATATGGTAAGAAAAATCAGGGAAGCATATGTCCCTGAGGACTATGAAGTCCAACTCCATAAAAGGAGGATGAGTTTGAGACAAAAAGAAATGAATGTCACATCATATACTGAAGAATTTTAAAGGCTTTTCATGAACTCCAAGATGACAGAGCCAGAGTGTGTAAAGCTTGCAAGATATATGCAAGGTTTGAAGATCTCAATCCAAGATGAATTGAGTCTAACCAGTCCTACAATAGTACAACAATGTTTTCAACTAGCATTGAAGGTAGAGGAGAAGTTCAAGAGAAGACAAGACCAAGGAAATAGGGGCAGGGGTAACAACAATAACTTCAATAAAAATTTCAGAGGAAGAAGCAATTCATGGAGTAGGGGACAGTCAAGAAACATTAGTAACCATTTGATCAAAACCAATTAGAAAGAAGTGAGACCAATATAAGAGGAAATTTCAGAGGTAGGAGACCCTTTGGCAGAGGAAGAGGGAATGGTCCCTTGAGATGTTACCACTGCAATCAACTAGGACACCATGCTGGAAGATGTCCTAAGAAAGGGAACAATAATCAAGGAGAAAGGAGAGCACAACTAATCCATGACGACACAAAAAGTGACAACTCCAATCCTAGAGATCTAGATCTAGAAGAAGGTATAAGTCTGATGACGAGACAAAAATTTATGCAAGTACCACAGACCATGGAGCCATCACAAAGAAAGAATTTATTCAGGACAAAGATAAAGTGCCAAGGAAAGGCATGCAACTTTCTTATTGATTCTGGTTCAACTGAAAACATGGTTTCTAAGGAAATGACACAAAAGTTAAATTTGAATAAAGTCCCTTTTCCTTGTCCTTATCATGTATCATGGCTTACCAAAGGGAAACAAACTTTGGTGACTGAACAAGCATTAATAGAATTCTCCTTAGGTCACTATAAAGACAAATTCATGTGTAATTTCATAGAAATGAATGCTTGCCACCTCTTGTTAGGAAGGCCTTGGCAGTATGATGTGGATGCCACACATAACTACATAAAAAATACTTACACCATTGTGAAGGAAGGAGTCATCTACACCATGAAACATTTACCTGATCAAAAAGCCAGTAAGGATTCCAATATTGTAGTCATTAGTAGAAAGGAAATGGAAATAACATTGAGGGAATCATATAGTGAAGGGTATGTGTTGGTTTTGAAACCCAAAGACAATGACGTATCTAAAAAGATAGGAACTATACCATGTGAAGTCAAGGGACTGCTCGATAAATATTGTGATGTAACCACAAATGAACTGCCCTCTGCCCTCCCACCCTTGAGAGATATTACTCACCAAATAGACCTCATGCCTAGTGCTTCACTACCTAATAAGGCACCCTACAAGTTAACCCCTAACCAAAATGTTGAGATCTCAAGAAAAATCAAGGAGATGTTAGAAAAGGGATTGATACAAAAGAGTTTGAGTCCATGTGTTGTTCCATCAGTCCTAACACCCAAAAAGGATGGGAAATGGAGGATTTTTCATAGATAGTAGACCCATTTAAACAAGATCACAATCAGATATAGATTTCCTATCCCTAGGATAGAGGACTTATTAGACCAACTTGGCAATGGTTGTTATTTTTCTAAAATAGATCTTAAATCTGGTTATCATCAACTCAGAATAAGGCCAGGAGATGAGTGGAAGACTGCCTTTAAGACCACTGAAGGCTTATATGAATGGCTTGTAATGCCATTTGGACTGAGCAGTGCACAAATTATATTCATGATATCTTCTTTGATTTTATTGGAAAATATGTTGTTATTTATCTTGATGACATTATGATTTTTAGCAGCAGCAGGGAGGAACATTTGAACCACTTGGAGCAAGTTTTGAGAAGACTTCATGATCACAAGTTGATCATCAATTTGGAAAAGTGCACATTCATGCAAAATGAACTCACCTTTTTGGGATTTTTCATATCCAAGAGAACTCTGAAAATGGATCCAAGTAAAGTGGAAGCAATTGTGAATTGGCCACCTCCTAAGAACCAAGGTGATGTGAAAAGTTTTCATGGTCTTTCTATATTTTATAGGAAGTTTATTAAGAACTTCAGTCATGTGTGTGCCCCAATGTGGATGCAATCAAATGTGGTAGAAAAACTAAATTTGTTTGGACTAAGAGTGTTGATGATGCTTTTCAATACTTGAAGAATAGGGTAGCACACTATCCTATATTAACTTTACCTGATTTTAAGAAGGTCTTTAATGTGGAAACAGATAAAAGTAACTTAGCAATTGGTGTTTTTTTGTTTCAAGGGAAAGCTATAGCCTTCTTCTCTAAAAATTTAAATGATGCTAAGAAGAGGTACTCTAGTTATGATCTTGAGTTATATGCAGTAGTGCAGGCTCTTAAGAAATGGAGGCACTACCTCCTCCCTAAGGATTTTGTTGTCTACATTGACAACCATGCTCTAAGTTTTCTAAATTCACAAGAGAAGCTTAGTGTGAAACACATCAAATGCATGGAACAACTACAGTCCCACACCTTCACAATACAACACAAGAAAGGACAAGAAAACAAAGTTGCAAATGCCCTCAGTAGGAGAGTGGGTTTAGTAGAAGAAGTTCAATTTTCAAGCATGGGAATTGACTCCTTGAAACACCTCTATGCACAAGATTCAGATTTTGGTGAAGCCTACAAGGTTTATACTACTCTCCCAGACATATATCATACCGATTTTACAAAAAAATTGATTCAAGATGGACTTTTGTTTAAAGGTGCCCAACTTTGCATTCCAAAATGTTCTATGAGGACTAATATAATAAAGGAGAAACATTATGGAGATATGAGTGGTCATTTTGGTATAGACAAGACCATAGAGTTAGTAAAAAGAAGTCACCATTGGCCCAAGATGATTCATGATGTTAATAAGTTTGTTCAGTCCTGTACAATTTTCCAACAAGCTAAGGGTGTCACTACAAACCAAGGACTATATCAGCCCTTGCCAATACCTTCTAGACCATGGGAGTCAATATCAATGGAATTTTTCATGGGTTTTCCAAGAACCAAGCACAAATTTGTTAGTATTTTTGTCATTGTGGATAGATTTAGCAAGATGGCACACTTTGTTCCTTGCAAGAGTACTAATGATGCTTCTCACATTGCACAACTCATTTTTAGGGAAGTTGTAAGACTTCATGGGCTCCCAAAGACTATAGTTTCAGACGGGGATGTTAAGTTCTAAGGACACTTTTGGAGGACACTCCACAAGAAATTGGGTACAAATCTGACATACAATTTAGCATATCATCCCCAAACAGATGACTAAACATAATTATAAAATAGATCCTTGGGAAATCTATTAAGATGTCTTACCTAGTAGCACTCACAAGGTTGGGGTGTCATCTTGCCCCAAGCATAATTTGCATTTAATGAATCCATCAATATATCTATTGGAAAGACTCCTTTCCAAACAGTCTATGGAGTGCATCCTAAAGGACCATTGGACCTTGATGATCTACCTTTTGATTTCAAATTCAATGCCCAAGGAGAAGACTTTGCTCAATTCATCTCACAAGTGCATAAGGAAGTGAAACAAAAACTAGAACACACTACTCTAAAGTACAAGACAAATGCAAATAAGAGGAGAAGGGAAGTTCATTTTCAAATAGGGGATAAAGTATGGGCTTATCTCAGACCAGAAAGACTTCCTAAGGGAAGACACACCAAGCTTCACATGAATAAAATTAGACCATGTATAGTCCTACACAAAATGTGTGAAAATGCATATGAGATCTCCCTTCCTCCTACACTCTTTATTTCCCCTATCTTTAATATTGCAGATCTTACTCTTGTTAAAGGTGATGCAGGTACCTCTGAGATACATGACAATGTTGATGCCTCTATGGATGAAACCTATGTTACGAATCTCCCACCTAGCCTACCTGTTCAATTAGACAAGATCCTTGAAACCAAGGAATGGAAGAAGACTACGAATCAAACCTATATGTAGTATTTGGTAAAGTGGAAGGGACTCCATGATATATATGCCACATGGATGATAGTGGATCAGATAGAAGCACATGCTTCAACCTTGGATCTCCTCAACTCAAGTAGGAACTTGAGCTTTAATTCTCATGGGGAGTATGGTGCAGGAGCACCTCCTAGCACATGAAGTCACATGAAGATTGAAGACCTCTTTCAACCTTTATGTTTTTAGTAAACTCTTGGCCCACAAGGATCCAAGACATCTTTTAGTTCAACGCTTTAGAGTTATTCAATCATTAAGATCCACTTGTGAGACCTAATTCCAAGTTTGGGCACTTATAAGCCACTTGGTACACTATGGTCATGGGATCCAATAAGTGTTTTTTTCCAGGATAGGTTATTATCTTAGATGGTTTTATAATAAAGTAGGTTCCTTTTAGGGACTTAGGTTTTCATATGATTCATGTTTCTCATTAGATGCAAAATTGCAAAAGTTGCTTAATTGCAACTTTGCTTAATATTAGCAACTTTTGAAAAAGTTGTTTGTAACTCTTCCCCCAATGGCTAAGAGGTTCAAAAAATTGTTGTAAACTATTGGGGATGGCCTTCATAGCCCTTTTAGGCAGGTGGAAGGCGACATGATGTAATTTTGACTCTTGAATCAATAAAATAAACCATTTTCCTACATTTTTTTATTGTTACAGTGGATTGTATGGACATGTACGGTTTCAAATCTGCATAAAACTAATTTGGTCAGATCCCCCTATGTCTTAGCCTTCGAATGCAACTATTTTGGTGAAGAGATCTTACCCATAACTCAAGATATCATGATTTTTGTCTCTACAACTCTGGTTTTGTTTCATTTTTAAGGGTTTCACGTTGTTTGGTAAATCTGAAGCATTTCCACCATGGGAATTGGATAATCTTTGGTGGAAAGCTTCTTTGTAATATTCTTTCAAAAATTTTGCAAGTTTTTTTTGGTGTTGATGCAGGGAGATGACAGTATGACCTAGCCCTAGGTGTATACCTCCATGTATACACCAAATATAAAGACACACAATAGTGTATAAATTCTAGATAATCAAGCACCAAGGCTTAAAATTTTGGATTTCACATTGTATGGACATCCCCTAGATGTTCCAATTGGTTTCAGAAGGAAAAATCTCATTTGCTAGCACTTCCTTCTTTAATGGAGGCCTAATTAGCCATCTGGTCCAGTATGAAATTATTGAACCGAGTCTCTGTTATGACCCCTCAAACCTTGGTTCTCCTGGTTTAGATGTATCTTTGTAAAGGGTATTTGAATATGCTATTCAATCCCTAAGTCTTTTGGGAATTTTCAAAGTTAACTTGACTGTACTGCCTGGACAAGGCTACTAGCAATTGACTGGTTAGTTTAGCAAATGCATTCAAAGGTCACAATCATTTTGATTGTGTGCATGGACCAAGTCCATTTTGATTCCTCGATGATTTCTAAGACCCCCATTGGTCATTGTGTGGGATTTTAAGCCTTATAGCCATTCTTGCACTAAGACTAGTGGCTTGAATCCTAGTAAACCTCTCCATAATGAACCCATCCCTGTTGTATGCAACTCATAGGTTCATGGGGGGTATTGTGGTTGTGTTTTGCACCAATTTATAAAGGTGTGAGAGTCATAGTTTTCTACTCTTCATAGAGAGTTAAGGAATTTAGTAATTGGATCATCATACCCTTGACACTTGCATTAGGAGTGGATTTTTGAAGACCCACATGATGTAAGGGACATGGCCAGGGGGTAATCCCATGCCAACTATGGGTAGTTAGTGCTAAGGTGGACCAAGCAGAATGAGAGGCTGGGAATGTAGCAACGCCAAGGCGTCAGTGGGCCTGAACCTCTTAAAGAATGGAGCACTCTGCCACTCTCTACCTATGGTCTACATTTTGTATTTTTGTGGTACTAGTCGACTGGTAGTCTGCTAGATGAGTCCTCTTCTATGGACTTTAGTTTTACCTTAGGGGTTTTTTATAACAGAGGTTTTTGAAATAATCCTTTTATTTGGAAAGAATACATGAAATGGATGTTGTAAGGTTCACATAATACATTAATAAGAAACAAGAGATTTATGTAATTTGTATTCACTGATTATGTTATTAGATTACTCTTGTAATTTCAGTTATGTATTCACATTTCATTGGTTATGTTTTCAGTTATAAATAGTTACCACTTCCCATTGTGATTTATAATTTATAATTTCTTTGTTCAACCATTTAAAAATTAATTTTCGTTTCTAAAATCAACCCAGGTTATAATAATTATGAAACCAAATGGTGTAAGATAAACCTTAAAACATATAAATTGAAAGTGTTGTTCATTGAGACAATACTGCAATTCTTTTCATTACATATGTAAAACCTTTTGAAAATGAAACATGAATACATGTCACCTACAATTGTTCTACAACTCTAAGGTAAATAATGAGACGTAACATATTACATTTCTTAGAATGGAAAATTTTAGAATATTTGCAAATGCCCTTAAAAGATGAAATCAATGCGAGGTTGATATTGCGAAACCATAAAATGGAAACAAGTGTCTGCATTAGTCAAATCAAATATTCTCTCATTACAACTGTAATATTGTGAAATCGCAAAATGAGAACATGTGTCTAGACTCTGCATCAATCAAATTAAATAATCTCTTGCAATAATTATAGTTTTTGAAACCATAAAATGGGAATACATGTCTGCATAACAATGAACAAAGCAGTGATATCAAATAATAGTTTCATCACACCAACTAATTTGATTGAAATTTGATATGTTTAACATCATTGGCTTAGGGTGTAAACAATTCAAAAAATTAATACCATTTACTCAGATGTCATAATTTAATAAATAGAAAATATTTGGCTCTGGATTACTCATGTGCAAAATTAATGGTTTTTGGCTATAAATATTTTTACACGTGTTTGATTCTGTCAAATCAAATAATCTTCATAGCAATTATAATTTTGTGAAATCGTGAAATGGGAACACGTGTCCGCATAACAATGAATAAAATAATGATATCAAATAAAACTGCCATCACATCAACTAATTTGATTGAAATTCAATCAGTGTAACATCATTGGTTTAAGGTGTAAACAATTTGAATTTAATACTATTTACTCAGATGTCAGACTTTACTAAAAACAAAATATTTGGCTTTAGATTACTCGCGTGCATACTTATTTACAAAAACTGATTTGAGCTAAAGTGAATGGAAATAAATAAATCAAAGTTTGATTATCCACATTCACATATTGCACTTGTGTAGAGGGAAGGGAAAATATAGCATTCCTTTCAGACCATGTGAGTGTTCAAGAATCAAAGCCCATGAAACACCAACATTGATAATTTATCATAACAACTCATATTGCCCAAACATGACTAAAAGGACATATTCAAGAACTAACATTCACAAAATAAAGCAAAAATGCACCATTATTTGAAACTTTCCTTTACTCATCGGATAAAAATTGTAGAATTCAAAGTTTCATCGTTGTACAATAGATTAAAAATTGATAGCCCTAGCCTCTTACACAACAGGGCATATATATACTTGAAAGGAAGTGTCGGTTACTAAACTTAAGGGATTCTCTAACAAAGCCATTATAGCAAAGCAACCAAAATGACTTTTTTATAACACATTATCATTACCGTAACAAAAACAAGAAAATATATTGGATCATGAAAATTAGATACCCGGAGCTTTGTCAACTTGGATCATATTCAACAAATCCTACATTTCTTTGAGGAATCCTTTAGATACAGCTTTGTCTTCTTCTATTTGAAGCTCCATTAACATGTTGTGCAATTTTGCTCGGCCTCATTCTCCTTCTAGATCAAAAACATCACTTTCATAACCAACATAGCTCATATTAAACCCCCATGCAGTTGTGAAGAGACTTGAGATGATATCGAATTGCTCAACTTCTTCTTCCTTTAAATCAGGCTGGCAGATTGGTTGAGGATCTTCATTCCAGAAATCGCCACTTGTAGGAGTCCCGTTTTGAAAACCAAGGTAAATGACAATGACAATATCCGAGAAATCAATGTCTTCACCCGGTGTACAAATTTATTTAATGGAGTAACCATTAATTATGGTTCATTCTTCATTAATATGCATGTAATTAACAGTTGTGAAAAATTGCCGATAAAATGTCATTCACATTAAAGTGTCTCTGAATCGCCAAATTATTTATTACATTTATTTTGAATGCAATGCAAAATCACCAACACTACATCTCTTTAGCACATGGAAAAAAATGATTCGCCAACAATTTTCCACTAATGTCTTGGGCCATTGCAATTGATTTGCCAACAAAAATAATTCTATGTTTGCATGGGAAACAAAAAATTTGCCTATATAATTATATTTAATTTCTACGAGTACCAAAAAATTGTCGATATTTTGGTTCTGTTCCCAGGGGGGAGGTCAAAAATTTGCCTATATAATTACATTTGATTTCTACGAGTACCGAAAAATTGCCAATATTTTGCTACTGTTCCCGGGGCGTCTTAAAGTTATCACTGATTTAATCCTTGGATTGAATGTTTTCTTGAATAAGAATGAGATGCCATAGATTTCTTTCCAAAATAAGGGAGGTAGCATTGCTTTTATACCTCTGCAAGTATCCTTAAGTATGGAGGTCTCTAAAGAATTTTTTTAAAGCTACTTAAGAAGGGCACGATTAAGGGGAAGAAATAAAAAATCAAGTATGATCATTCAACAAAATTGAAAACATTACCTTTCTACAAAGCTACTTGAAATTCTAGATGAGATATAATGACCAAGTTCTACCAGATACACTAAATAAGGACCTAGGTTTGCAAGGAAAAGCCAAGTTCTAGCAGAGACACTAAATAAGGACCTAGGTTTGCAAGGAAAAGCTAATTTCATATTAACCAGGGTGATGAATTTGCAGTGGAGGTGGTGAGGTCTAGTTTGTAGGCCCTTGAGATCAATACATTGCTAGAGTGGAATGGGTTGGATAACTAAAATAGTAGCAAAGATTATTGATAATCTATGCATTAGTTCTTTTAGCGCTAAATGTTTTATTTGGTATATAACTATTGTATAAAGTTAGACCCTCTTGATTTTATTTAATTTTGTATATTTTTATCTTACTTGTGACAATTTTTTATATCTGTAGCATGTATATTTGACCTTACATACTCTCATACAATCCCGTGATACTCGTTATGAAATATATTTTGTTAAACTATCTATCATAAAAAAATATAAAGGTTTTAAATATTTCCTAGCATAATGAGATCATGACAACTGTGTAGAAATTGTCTTCTATATCATCATCCAAGGAGTAAAAATGATCTGTCAATGACTTATAAGCTTAATATAGGGAGAAACAATAAGTTAAAACTCATTCAACTTTCTAAAATCGTAAGTCCTCTTTATACTATAATTTATCTATTTTATATGTACCTTAATTTGTTGTTTTTGCCATTATTTGTTTATATATAATGAAGATGGTTAATATCTTTTAAAAGAACAAAATGTACTTTATATGCTAAATTATAGGAATATTAATCCATTTTATTATGGTTGAAACATAATTCATTGAAGACAAGAAGACACACATGCGAGTGGAGAAGATAGAATAATAACAGTGGCAATTAAAAGAAGCTCCAATTGTTTGCAAAAATTGGTAAAATGTTTGATATGAGAATACGTAGTTATAATACTATATTTGCATAGAATATCCATAAGCCAAACTCTTGTTTATCAAATCATTTGATTTCAACTATATGTCATGAAACAATAACTTTTTTTTATAGTTTTAGATAAACTCTAAGCTGCTATATGTATATAAGTACAACCCATATGTTATAAGATAGAATAATTTGTTTGACATACCAAATAATATAAAAAAATTCTCTTCTTTGGCGAACAAAGTTTGCAGTGACCTATCTTATCAATTAGTTGACTAAGAGGAGGGTCCACTGTTCAGAATTTGTGGTGATCTTCTTTTATTTTTGCTTATTTAGATTATATATGTGACCTTCTATCATTCATTTTTTGTGTTATGTTGCAATAATAATCATTTTCGAACTTTCATAAATATGCATGTGAATTGTGAGTATGAATCATGGGATAAAAATGAATTCATTTGTGATATACAATTTATATTAATTATAATTTAAAATAGACATTGAAAATACACTTTTCACTATATATTCATGTGTTCTTGGATTGAAATAATTAGAAGTATATTTCCTACAACAAGACAATTCCTTTTCATGTCACAAATTGTTCTATTTAGTAGACTACCCTGTTCATGTAGCAGAATATGTTATTGTTGTAGTAGACTATGTTATTTTCTATGACAAATTTTAAACAACTCTTCACACAAGATTGTAGTTGTTGAAGTCCTTTTTAAGGTTTAATTTCATCTCATCCCACTTAGCTTATTACCTACAACTTTAAGCATATAACGACTACGTCTCTCACAAGCTTATGCCCCAGATTGACATATGACTTGACTAAATTGCTACAATATCAAAACTTATTTAATTGAATTAAAACCCTCAACTTTTTCCCAACATTGTGGACCAAAATTGAATATTCACTTTGTTCCTTGTAAAATGATGTTGTGAGCTTCTGCTATAACAAATTATGTATTCCATAGCCTCTAGGCCCTATACTAAACTATAAGTAGCCTATCTATTATACTAACCATTGATTTTATTCACTAAAAAAAATATTAGCTACTTTGTAATTGTGATATCACTATCAAGTTTCAATTGTGTAGTGTTTTTGTCAAACTCATTGACTCATGTTTCATGAGTAGTGCTTCACAATAACTCATCTCTAATGAGAATGAATGGAACACTTACCACTCATTGCATCTAGGCGATGCTCATAGAGGTGAAGCGTTGGGCCTTTTTGGAAATTTACCCTTCCCAGTATGACTCCAACTCAAGTGCGCTTAGCCATGGAGTTTCCTCTAATTAGGATGAGTAATGTTGTAATAATTATTAGATTATGATATTATAATAACCATTTTGAAATACAATTTAACTCACTAATTCTAATATTTAGTCATTATTGTCACATGCCACATTAAACAAAACATTGTTCACATGGTGATACATAAGACAATCAATAATAAATGTTGAAATGTACATGTTTTAGTCGTAATTTTTTTGGGGTGTTTTTAGACAACCTTGCAAAGATGTAGTTGATGTGGTTACACTATTTATGTCTAAGACTCTAAACGATAACTTTAATATCTTAATTCACATATATAAGTTTGCTAAAATTTTACAAAAAATCTATATATCATTTAAAAACTTAAAATGCCTAAATTAGGTTACACAACCATCCCTAATTATTATTATCAAATATATTATTTAACCATTGCACGATACCTAGTTATTTTTTTCTTAAATGGAGGATTTATATCATCCACAAAAATCATTTTCGCTACCTCATATGAGTAGGTGGAAACCTGTCGAACTAAGAGCTAAGGACATAGAGTTATTCATTTTGCCAAATTTGTCCGAGACACAATCTCACTCTCATATCTTATAATGTCGAGGTCTTGCACTCAACACAACTTGATTCCTAATGAATTTATTCAAAACCATTCAACTTCACAGAAACGACTATTTAACCCCTAGGATGCAACAATACATAAGTTTGTCGTATGAAATTAACTTATGCATTGGTACATCCTAGGGCTGAATACTCGTTTCCCAACTTCACCAATATACCAAGAATCCATTGACACCCTTATTAAGATTCACTTTAGCCATCAATTTTGAAATAAAGTCTTTTAATTGATTTGACTTCATCTCAACCCTCTCTTAAATGAATGAACTTATCTCAACCAATCTACCCACCACAATAACAACTATTGTATGACCAATTAAATAACATTTTCTTACACCCTTAAAAACCTCCACAAAATATTAACATCCCACCTACTTTGGTTAGTCTACACAACCATCCACCTAAGAGTTTCTTGACATCTTTAATTAGAGTCTAACCAGCCATATACCTTTCACAAGATAAATTTGCTTCCAACCATAATGGTGACATTGAGTGTGAGCCTCCATAATTTGGTGGGGTGGATAGGAAGGCAGCCCAAAAATTGAAAACAAATATCATACAAGAGAAAGACAACCATTTCTGCCAACTATCCGATGCAAATTCCAGCAGAAAAGTAAGGAGAGAACGGCAAAAACGAAGCCCCGCGTTACAATCAAGGAGCGAGTTTTGTATTGATGGTATTGGAACGCATGTTCATCTAGCGAAACAAAAGCCCAGTGGAGAAACAGAAGAATAGAAACCTCTTTCCCTCCGTCCGACTCCGAATGCTCTGCCAAGGAAGTACAATTTAAACAAGCACAATACGTATTTGCATTGCAGTTGCTCGAATAGTTAGCACTTGCATAGTGCCACTTCAAAATTGCTGTGCTTTTGGGATTCAATTTTATATGAAATGGCAAGTTCAGCATTAGTGCAAGGGTTCGGAGGGTTCTCAGCTCTTATATCTCCCTCTTCATCTTCTCCACAGAAAAGGCTGCTTTTGCGGGTCCCGAGGCTTCAATCAGGTAGTCTACGGCTTCTGTTTTACTGTATTTTTTTCGAAATCCAATTTAAGTATAAAATGTTTGTTTGGTCCTTATAATTTGCAAGGCCTAAATTTTGAATCCTCTTTTGTAAATCT
This sequence comes from Thuja plicata, assembly GCA_018584345.1. Lineage (NCBI taxonomy): Eukaryota > Viridiplantae > Streptophyta > Pinopsida > Cupressales > Cupressaceae > Thuja > Thuja plicata. The sequence continues at coordinate 995,054 of MU223473.1, forward strand.
GGAGCTATTGTCAATAGTTTTGCTTTTATAATGTGGAAATACCCATTTTATGGAAGGGTCAATTCGAATGCTGATTGCTAGCGTTGCTTTAGAATGTGTGCTTTGAAATTCTCGTCATCTGCGATATTGTATTTGAATAGTTATTTTTGGTTTTGATTTTTAGTGAAGATTCTCAGATATGCATTTTATGGGAGGGCGTATTTGAGTGATAATTGTTTTATTAGGGTAGATTTTAATAGCACCCCCGGTATTCTGGATCTGCATTTCAATGCTGTCTTTGCATCAGTGGAGATGATCAAAGTAATCTTATGTTACATTTGTATTACTGGTACAACCTATTTGATTTGATGACACATATCGGTTCTAATAGGAATCACTTTTAGAAAACGAGGTCCAAAATGAAACGTAATGAGTTTAAATCATAGTCTTAGTCGGTTTCAAGTTTTGAACGGCAGATTAGATACAACTCTATAAATGTTTGCTATTACAACCTAGTACATCTTCAACCAAAACAATTAAACAAGGCTTGGAAAATTTAGTCCTGAACTGGGCATTCCTAGGATTTAGGAATATCATCAAGTGGGTTCACTTTGATAGGTCTAAGCAGACCATTTTGGCCTAAAGAATGATCATACTTGTATTTCGTCCCATCCTGATGCTTGATTGCCGAAGGAATGCAATGCGTGATTTATCCACACAGGCAAGTAGGGGCTGTTAAGGTAGTAGCTATATGTGATTAGATTATTATAGTGGTCCAAGGTGGCTGTGGTTGATTTGGTGAGAATTTATATTGTGTAATGATCAGAAATCGCCTTTCAGAAATAATTTGTTTACTTATAATCTTACTTTGTCATTGCATCGCAGAGAGTAAGAAAAGTTTCACCAGTGTCAGATCAGATGCATCGGTTTCTCATTCTTCAAATTCAGTGAATCGAACCTCAAAGTTGATCACTAATGCTGTTGCGGTTAGCTTTCTGAACATGATTCCCTTACATTGTTTATATATTTTGACAGTATAGTTAGTGCATTCTATTCTGGGAGGGAAGAATGGTATCCAAATAAATTTCATAGCTATGTGGAAATCAGCGCTAAGGTGTAGTTCAAAGTTCGCTACACGTGGTGATAATATCATCACCATTAGGTGGCCAACTTTTGGGCGTTTGTCAATGCCGGTCATTTCTTTTATTATGTTTGTTGCAGCAGCATCTGTTTTCATGTTCAAATTTAATATTATTGAGTTCATTTGTCGGCTGTAAATGAGATAGTAGAAAATTCTCTATAGTGACAATTTGGCGTTAAACTGTTGCACTCTTTTAATCTGTCATCACGGTTGATTTTTTTGTTGGTTGCATATTATGTGCAATCAATGTGGTGATAGTATCTGATGGGGATATACAATTGTTAGAATCCAATAATTTTACCAAGCTCGGTAAATAGCTTTTATTGTGAATTATTAATCTTGCAGAATTCAGATTGTTTTTTCTGAAAATTGCTGTAGTTGACACTGAAAGATGTATGTGATTATTTCTAAGATTATAAGGCTGTCTTTTCAGGTGAAGGGTGAAACTGCCTCAAGTCCTGTTTCGTCAAAGAGTGGGTAAGCTTTAATTATCTCTTTTCTGAAACTTAAAATATCTTATGACAGCTCATCATTTGGTAAGCTTATGAAAAAATGACAAGCGCAAATATGACATAAGTACAGGCCCTACGGGGTAATTATCATGCAGTAAATTTCCAACCTTTTTACTAGAACCTTTATATACAAAGAATCAAAGGACAAGCATTATTTTATTGATGGATTCAGTGTGTTAATAACTTAATGCAATACATTTAGGATCAGTAGTTGTAAATCTATATGGCGTGTAACATGTATATGATCAAAATGCTGAGGCTAGTAGTATGCTTTTATCTTCTGTAAGATTGTTTAAGTAATCTATTCTCATCCATATACCTATATAAAACATACATTTTATAGTCAACATGTTGGATTTAACATTGTAAACTATTCTACTAGCTACCTGTACAACACATAATCCACAACAGTAAAACATAGGGAAGGAGATTGTAATGTCCCCAACTAGGACTTTACTTAATTCACTCTAAAATTTTCAATAGGGTTTGGATTGCACTTCGAAATGTAAATTTAACTTAGTCATGATGCTCCCTACTTAGAAGCTTGTCAATTCTCAATGATTGACATACATTACTATGCATTTAAATCAAATCAATGATTCATAATACTTTTGACAGTTAGCATACTTAAGCCCCAATTGGGCCAATTCCTTACTTCTCTACTAAACTCAACCCTAAAGAGGATGTGGATTTACTTGTCGTAGATTGGAAACTCAACCCTAAAGAGGATGTGGATTTACTTGTCGTAGGGTGCTTGACACCAATCTACAAGTAGGCTCCCTCAAGGCTTTAGGACCCCATCCCTATCCCATCTTGGGACTCACCTCCACCTTTCCCTACACAACACCAACCTATCCCCTTGCTGGGCTATATCATGAGATTAAAAAATAGGCTACAAATATGTTAATATCTCCTGTATTATATATATATATATATATAATCTTACTATTATAACTGATATTAATACTATCATTTGTCCCTAATAGCATTCTGATATAGTACTATCAGAATCAACTGTAATGAAATTGGCCAATTTAGTCTTTCTTGTAATGTAATGAAACAATATGTTGTTCAATACTAAGTTACCACATTCGCTGGCTGAAGGCAAAATTCGAGATTCGATTCATCATAAAGTCGGGTACGGTGCGAATTCGTTGTAAAGTCAGCCGCAGTCTGAGAAATTTGCCAAAAAGTCTCTCAGAGGGACCCGGGATGAATTTCAGATGAATTTGGAAGAATTTTGAAATGCACGCAGGAACCCGGAAAGAATTTGGCTTGAATTTAAATGACATTGAATATTCTTAACCAAAAAAAAATGAATTTATCCACCAATTGCTGAGAGTGAGTCGCTGTACAGAGTGTAAACAATGTGAATCGGAAGCTTGTACATACAAATTCGACCCAACTTTGCTCAACTGTAAAGAACGAGTCTTTCATTCACCATCTCGCTCCTCGTCCGATATGAGACACAGCGAAAGATCGAAATTGATGAGCATTATGTGCCCGCTATCTTGCACTAAAATGTTCTCCGGCTTCACATCTCTGTACACTATTCCCCGCTCGTGCAAATACTCCAACGCTACAACCGACAGACGCATCCATGAAAACACGACACCTCAATAATTTGATTCCAATTGCTCAAACAAATAGCCTCCCAAAATAATACACACCCAACATGCAAAGATAAAATGGTATATATTCGATTCAACTTATATCGGAAAAAAATCCGATAAGTATATTAAGGTTTAACAATATTAATTCGATAAGAATATTATTTATATTTTAATTTAAATAATAATAATAATATTATTATTATATATTATAATATTATTATTTATGTTTTTAATATATATATATATATAATAATAATAATAATAATAATAATATTATTATTATTATTACTATTATATATTATAATAATATTATATATTTATTTATTTATTTTTGATCGGTAATCGCTTTTGACTGGAGCTATGAACCAGTGAGGCCACATTTTTGAGGGACCTCATCCTCAGTATGATCGACATTTTTTTTGCCATCCTATTACAATCTAAGTCTGAGGCCTAAACACCTCTCCGATCTGTCTCATGCAGATTTCATACCTCCTGAGCAGCTTATGTCTCCCCCGTCTGCGACCCCTTATCACTCCGCTGAGCAGAATGACCCCTTATCACTCCAAATCCTTATATCTCCTAGCGCCCTCCTTTATAACTCCCATGCGTGATCCATCAAATCACCTTATCTCTCCGTGTTTGTCTGCGCCCACCTTATCCCTCCACTCAGCACAGATCGTCCCCCAGATGCACCGGCTAGTCGACACCTTATATCTCCCATCGCCATGCAACACCACCTTATGAATCCCGAGGACACTGTCAGCAGCAGTGGGCAGAATATCTTCGATCTCCTCTACCCCACGAACGCCACCTCAACTCACCTCCCATCGGCGTTGTCCGTGCAGAAATATCCTTATGTCTCCCGTGCTTCAATCTGCCACGCCAGTTCCTCCATCATCCACACCGCGGGCACCATCATCCACACCGCGGGCTCTAGCACAGTCGTCCGTCCATGTGACACTTCTGTCTCCTCCAGTCAAGGCCCGCGTCAGCTCCAGTCATCCTCCGAAGTGCGCGTTGGGTATTGCATGAGTTTCGAACCCTAACCTCCCCTATCAACAGGGGCTCGCAAACACCGTTGCGCTGTGAGCTCATGCTCAATATTATTTATTTATTTTATATATATATAAATATATATATATTCTTGTACGGAGGAACCCAAAACGAATCCGAAGCCAACCCAAATAATTTTTGGACGAATTTCGAACCCGAATCTCGAACCCGCATCCGTACCAGAATCCGAACCGGCAACTTAGGTTCAATATGACACCAAAGAACTAACCACCTCTTAATGAATGCCACAAGCTCATCAAAGTAATATCCCTGTTTCAAACCTTTGATGATTAGGGCAGAATTCAAGAATCCTCTTTGAATTTCATATTCCTAATTTTAAGTTTTGTAGCATTTTAGGACCTAGGACCAAGGCCTCTTCCTTTGTCATATTCTTGGCACAATATGGAAGGCCCATAGTGCAGAACATACTAATGGTTTGCCTCCACTGCCACAAATGATGTCAACATCTTCAGCCTCCCCAGCCTTGCTCTTCGACACACTATTAAAGTTTAGCCTGAGCGGTATTTTGGGGAGGCGCCATTTCCCAGCCACTTTTCTAATGTTTAATCCTCTAGTTCCTATTTCTGTGTCCATACAACAGTGGAAATTGTTTCTATTATTTTCTTACATGCAAGACTTGAGAAACACCAGGAAAGATTCATTGTGGATGGTAACATCTACCTATGTTCTTTCTTTTAGCAAACAGTCCAACTATAAGTCATCTTTTTAGTAATATAATTTACTAAGACAATACTGCATGAAGATCTCCTCATGAAGTATTCAACGCTAGCTTCAACCCCACAAAAGTTTGCAGCACAAGGGATACCTGGGGAGAAGCAACTGCCCTTAAAATTGAAAGTTTTATTGGAGAATAGAAGGCTACATCATATAATACTGCAACAATCATTGCTGAACTATTGATTTTCAAAAAATCTTTTCTTTAGAGGATTCTTCATATACTAGAAGAAAGTAATGGACTATTGAAACATGTAGGCTTAGCAGAAGCCTGTCCTATGAGTCAGCAACAAGTAGAGACCGAGAAGGCTCCCGGAGAACTAGCTTTAAGCAGCTACACAGAGGAGAACATTGAACATCCAAACCAATAATTGATCCATAGTCAAGCCAGCTACTTGAAGGAGAAATGGAGTTAACTAATATCTTTTGAAAGACGATTGACTATGAAACAATATAGTTGTTTTCAATGTTAATTGATCATTGACATCAAACTAGATCAAACAACAATTATAGTATGGTAAGGCCATAGCTCATACCTTGCTCTTTTTCAATGTGGGATTGGTGATAGTATTATGGCATTATGCTCTTTCCTTATTCGAATTTCTATTACCATTAGACCAAGAAGGCTGCCAGAGAACCAGCATTAAGCAGCTGCACAGAGAACATAGAACATCCAAACCAAAAATTGGCCCATATCAAGCCAGCTACGTGAAGGAGAAATGGAGTTAACTAATATCTTTTGAAAGCTGATTGACTATGAAACAATATAGTTGTTTTGATTGGTCATTGGCATCAATCTAGATCAAACAACAATTATTGTATGGTAAGGCCGTAGCTCATAACTCGCTCTTTTTCAACGTGTGATTGGTGATAGCATTATGGCATTATGCTTTTTTCCATAGTTACCAGGAGACCTGTCTCCTAGCCCCAGAGACGCGTCTCAGAGACCTCCAGTACAAGAGACATGTCTCCGGTACTGGAGACGTCCCCGGAAACGTCCCGATGCACAAGGTTCTTCTGGTTGCCGTCTCTCATCATCTCCAAAGTCTCCCCACCAAAAAACATAGGGCATAAGGTGTTATTAAAAAATCTTAATTCTTATCCTCTATCATCACCCTTTCGAAAATGATTATTATTTATCTGTTAGTAATGATAATGATAGCCACTAAAGTCTTCTGATCGATTTGCTCAATTACCTCTCTAGAAAGACTCGTCAATGATGTATAATTATTCACTTTTCTTGGAGTGTCATGATTTACTATCCGCTGTTCTTTTAAAGAGGTCACCAGAATGGTAATAAGCTATGTTACCCCGAGTTTCTGGGACGGGGGGACGGGGAAATGGGTTTCCGGGACGTTTTTTTTTTGGCCGGAGCAGGGGACGGCTATATATATATATATAAATATATATCTGAATTTATTTTATAATTTATATAGAAAATCAGAAACCTGATTTCTCAAATATATTCATGAATTTGAATTCATAACATTGTTACATTCATCATAGCTGTAGCAACACAATAATTTAAATTAATTCATCATAGCTGTAGCTTCATGAATTTGAATTCATAACATTTAAACATTGTTACTTTCATCATAGCTGTAGCAACACAATATTTTAATTAATTCATCATAGCTGTAGCAACACAAAAAGTTATCAAGATTCAATAAAGTGTAAACGCTGCTGTTCAGACCTGCTATGCGTGCGTCGCATCTAGACTCCAAACCCATCTGTCGGCTGTTTAATAAAAATGAGAAAAACAAAGGTAAAATAACTTTAAGTTATAACATATGATATGTTACGAATAACATATCATATGTTAATGTATACATATTTTATTACCCGTGTGTGGGGCCCGCGAATGGGCTTTAAACATGTTTTTTTTTTTAATTTATTTTTCTTTGACACTGGAAACCCCAAGCAGTCCCCGGGACGGACGGGGGATGGCAAAACAGTCCCCAGGACGGTCAACGGGAACTGGAAACGCGTCGACCGTTTCCGAAATTTCCGGGACGGGTTTCCGGTTTTCCTGCCTGGGTGGGGACGGCTTGGAAACGTCCCCGACTGTCCCCCCGTCCCCGAAACCGTCCCCGTTTCCGAAAGCTCATGCTTAGGGCCGGAAACGCGTCCCCGGGTAACGTAGGTAATAAGAGATCTTTGTGTAACATCAATTCAACTGTTGGAAATAATGGAAGCCACTGAGTGTCTCCAGCCTTCTCAAATATCTTATAGGGACACATCCGTGCAATCCTTCTCCACTCTTAGAAGAACAATACAAAATTTCTCATAATCACACTTCTCATATCCTTTGGCATGTGTATCAATATCAAGCTATCAATATTTTTGAATTTCAATATGTAATGATAATCTAATACAAAATATGTGTTGTGAGTTTTGAACTCTTTGACTCTTCGACACAATGAAATTTGACTTTTTGTATATTTAAACTTTAAAATTAATGTTTAACTTTACCGCTGTTCTTGTTTTCAAAGTTCTATCTCATGATATTTTCTAGAAATTATTAAATTATGTTAAACAAAAATTGGCGTCTCCGAGTACCCCCATCTCCTATTTTTGAAAATTAGCAGTACCAGTACCAGTACCAATCTCCAGAGTCTCCAAGTACCCCTGTCTCCTAGTAACCTTGCTTTTTTCTCATTGGAATTTCTATTATTATTATGCAACAACATTGCTAATGTGTATCTATCAATGCAATTGCCTGTACTCAATTGTGGCACAAGCATTGGTTGTTTTTACTTGCAGTTCAATTGTATATGATAGCAATACATAATCCTGGGTGTTTTGTGCAATAGCTTATGATGCTACCACATCATTCATTCTAAATCAATGGTTGGAATGTCTGTATGCCACATATATTAATTCCAACATCAAGTTTCAATTGGGACATGAACACGGCATAGCTTGATGAAGTGTATTTACTATTTATCCTTTTTGACAATACAAGAGCTGGGGTACATTACAATGCAATGATGCATCTTTCCCTGCAACATCTATGGGAGAATAAAGCGACAAGATTGCATAATTTATGCGATTGTCTGCTTACACAAATTTAACTGTTGCCTAAATGCCTAGACTCCTCAAAATATCAATTGACCCATTGTTCTTACTCATTAATATTAAATAAAAGCTACAGTGATAGTTGTATTGACCAATATACTTCTATGAATAATAGATTTGATTAACAGTTCGATTATTCATTGGGCTATGCCTTGCTTGGTACACTTTGTAGTTTGCGATACAAACAATATGGGGTTAAAACATAAAATTAACAGGTCTGCCATCTTCAAAAGCAATCAAAAAGATCAGATTACATTCCATATTTAATCATATCAAAATGCATATCAAGTTATTGATAAGATGACAAAAATTTGAATAAACATGGCAGTTGCTCTTTACTCATCAATGATTGGGTCCTTAAACTTCATCTTCATCATTGCCATTTTTCTCAGAGAAGGAGCTAGAATAGTTTTGTCTTCATGAATACCGCTACTGGCAGCTTTCAATTTGACCAAATGCTTTGTAACAGCATGCAGTCTATCCTCACTTGGACACTCTCTGCACTAGAAGATAATGGGAATTGTCTTGATTTTTGTGTGTGTTGTTCATCTAATTTGACTTTTGAGCCTAAGAAAGATTGAGATGCCTTTGATAGCTTTGCTCTTCCTTCATGACTTGCTGAAGTTTAATATTGAGCTGGTTTGACTGCTCAATCACAAGGTGAATTTTGTTCCCCTATCTCAACAATTTGAGCGGTGAATTGAGCATTATGAGGGTCTAATTGGTTGTAAAAGTCCAAAGTAAACTGGCCTCTCATGCTATCAGTTAGAAGAGAGCATCCAAGTTTCTTGACTTCCTGCTATAAAATAATAAATCTTGGCAGGCCGTAAATAAAATAAAAAAAACCTTTATATACTCAATGTACAATGGCAAATAAGAAACTTGGTATATTAGTCGAAGCTAATAGACTCAGGGTTAATACTACAAAGTCCTTTTTTATGCTTTTTTGAAAAGGATACGATGTTTGTGTTTAAAGCTTAAGCTCAGCTTCTTGATTTGCCTAATTGTCAACGTCATTTTTTTTATCCAGGTACATGATGAAGTGTAGGTTTTAACCTCTTAAATAAAAGCATTAGGAATTTGTCTATTATAATTGTAGTCCTTGCTTTAGAGGTTTCTATTTCAGGGCTGAAAAATGCCACTTTTTTCCTGCAGTTTGAGATACGCCAAATGACATCTTATGGAAGGAAATTCAACATTTTTTTCATACTCTTTTTGTTTACTGGACCTATTGTCCTAACTTTTTCTCCGTTCTTTCAAAATGTTGTTGCTTCCATCTGGATTTCTTGCAGTGCAAGATAAAATTTTGCTGAACGATAGTCTAGGGATCTTGGGTTTCAAGCAGGCAAAGATATGGCAAGGAATAGTGTTTCCTTGGCTTGCAAAAAAGATGCTTCATCTAGAGGGGCCTTGAGTCTCCTGTTTTGAAGATTATGGTTTCAAGATATTGTTATGAGCTAGAATCAAGAGCGAGAAATTGGACCTCAGTTTAGCTTTTGAAGTCAAGAGTGCTTCTGCTGGGAGATTTGCTACCTCTATTCTAACTTCATAAACTATGAGATTTAGTAGAAGATAAAATGAGGGACATTGTTAAGAAACATGACAATTGGATGTATTTATGCTGGTCCCTTGTGTTTTTTAACCTTTTTCATATAATTTTATTGATAAAAGCTCATCATCTCTATTAGCTGAAGTAATGGCATCAATCACCTCTTGAGAATCCTAAAATTCGAGCTATTCAGCCAGCCAAAATTTTCATTCGGCTTCTTCAAACGCTTTCCAGAAGCAAATAGAACTTCAAGTTGACTGCATAAGGCCAAACTTATGTATAGATGATGGGATAAGGACAAACCTGTCTGAAATAATCTAATGGAACTGGTATTGTCCAGCACAACCATACAGGTTTTACAGTGCACCTGTTTTACCTGCTTTATCCTCTCCTGACGGAATCCCATTTTTTCCAGAAACTTTTATATGAAGTTGTGGTTCATCTGACCAGAAGACTTCATTTCAAGTTTAATTATCATGACTTTTTATTTTGCTTTAGTATAAGATCATGTTGTGGATGAAAAGCTTTAGGAGTGCTCAAAATTGGTGATGATTTCTTTGCGCTGTTAGATGAAGAGATTAGACAAGACCTAGAAAATATTAGTCCTCCTTCCCCTGAGGATTATAGCCAGGGAAGTTGAGTCGATACCTTTGAACAACTATCTAGAAGTTTTGGCCTTTTTTTGATTTTTGGAGTGCCTGTGAATAATCTACCAAAATCCTTAGCAGAAGTTAATTTAAAACACATCTGGACCTGGGGCATTGTTCTCTGTTTGACAAGATTAACAATGAAGAATAGATTAACTTAATCATTTACGAATACTATCTATTATATTTAACTTGGTGTAAGTTCATGTTATGGAACATTTGGTTGGCAATAGTTTAAAAAAATAAAGGTGTCAAGCAGCTCTATTGTATATTTTGCAAACTTTTAATTCCATTTTTATGGCTAGTCCAACCAGACTTTATATTGCTGACTCTGCAATTTAATGTGTCTTTCTTTGCCTTGACTTCTTCGGTATACATTGAGATTTCATAACTTATTATAATGCCAAATAGGATTTACAAATCTTATTATTTTAAAACTTAGTTATTAGGAAAATTTTCTGGCAGGTTAAATGTAAATTGTTTCTTGTAGATGCTTTTAATTTTAATTTAGATTTTTAATGATTAAATGCATTCTTGGTTAGGCATGAGCTACTTTTGTTTGAGGCTCTCCGTGAAGGTTTGGACGAGGAGATGGAGAGAGACCCTCGAGTTTGTGTCATTGGAGAAGATGTGGGTCATTATGGAGGTTCATACAAAGTTACCAAAGGAATGGCAGACAAATATGGTGATTTGAGAGTACTGGATACACCCATAGCAGAAAATTCCTTCACAGGGATGGCCATTGGGGCTGCCATGACAGGTCTAAGGCCTATAATTGAAGGAATGAACATGGGGTTTCTATTGTTGGCATACAATCAAATATCAAATAACTGTGGCATGCTTCATTATACTTCTGGGGGGCAGTTTACTATTCCTGCAGTTATACGAGGTCCTGGGGGTGTAGGGAGGCAGCTAGGTGCAGAACATTCTCAGCGCTTAGAATCATACTTTCAGTCTGTTCCTGGACTACAAATGGTTGCTTGCTCAACACCATACAATGCAAAGGGATTAATGAAAGCAGCAATTAGAAGTGAGAACCCGGTTATCTTGTTCGAGCATGTGCTTCTCTACAACTTGAAAGATAAGATTCCAGATGAAGAATACATATGTTGTCTGGAAGAGGCAGAAATGGTTCGACCAGGTTCAGATGTAACCATTCTCACTTATTCTCGGATGAGGTATCATGTTATGCAAGCAGCAAAGACACTAGTGAATAAGGGTTACGATCCAGAAATAATTGACATCCGTTCTTTGAAACCTTTTGATCTGTACACAATTGGGAATTCAATTAAAAAGACACACAAGGTGCTGATTGTTGAGGAGTGCATGCGAACAGGTGGCATTGGAGCCAGTCTCAGAGCTGCAATTATTGAGAACTTCTGGGACTATTTAGATGCACCCATTATGTGCCTATCATCACAGGATGTGCCCACACCATATGCAGGCACGCTAGAGGAATGGACAGTGGTGCAGCCACCCCAAATTGTATCAGCAGTTGAGCAAATTTGTCAGTAGAATCTGAGTTGCTTTTAACTGTGCAAAATAGTGCAAGAATCAAGAAACTACTTTTGTGCTTCCGTCTAGTTGTGCTTTCATCCAATGCAATCTAATTGATTTGGTTCTTATGTTCTATCATCTAGCTGTCACAACTCAACTATTTAGAGACATTGTTCTGCTTTCATTGTGCTGTGATGTCAATTCAGAAAAAAATAGAGCTTATATATTTTAGAAATAATAAAGGAAATAGCTAAGAGAATGGCAGAAACTCTAATTACAAAAATGTCAAACAGAAAGTTTTAATTTTGTAGCATTTGATGCCAAAGGGAAATTCATCTCTAGTATACACGTCATAAAAGGCAAATATTACATTCACGTCTACCTTTGTATTGTGTGTTTGATTGATCATTTAACTCTATTTGAAATTAAACAAAGATAGTTGTGGAAAATTGTATGTTTGTTGATGGTGAGGTATTTTAATTAACTTTTTATCATTTGTTGGATTTCAACGGCAGAAGATGGGGTTCCATCCTGACTAGGACCTCTGAATTGTCATCTGCTTCAACATATATGGTGGTGGGAAATCTCAGTGCAAAACTTACACACTGGACAGCCTTCACAATATTTTAAAATCACTCAAGATTTGTATAGGGCTTGCTTGTTTTATTTTAGCCTTTCTTGCTTACTTTCAGTTTGTTGAATTCAGTTCTTTTATACAGTAACTATGGAGTTGGTCTGTTGTTCAAAGTGGGTAAGTTGGGAATGCAAAATACAGAAACGCCAAGAGGGAGTGTGAAATGGCTGGGATTGATTTCCAAACTTGTTCATATTGGTGGTTGTTTTTTATTATTAAAGCAGCCTAACAAGGGGGCAGACCCTTACAAAAACAAGGCCTGAAGGCGAAAATACATGCCATTAATAGCACAGACAGCACAAGAGATGCTGTCTAAAAAGACAGAACACCAGCACAAAGGCTAGAAGCCCTTCAAAGGAAGGGTCAAACTCACATTGTAAGAGAAGATGAGTGAGAGTTTGAAGAACAATTCTTCCTACGTCATCGGACAACAGTCCAGACGATGCTATCCTTAGGCTCCCCAACGAAGGAAACTCTGCTAGGGCAGCTGTCCGCACATCAACTAGAGTGCTAAAGAAATTGGGCAGTGTCAGGCTTCAGCAGAAGCTTGGTGCACGGTAGAGGTAGAAGCAATAGGAGCGGAATGGTCCACATGGCCAGAGGGGGCCACACTTGTAGTAGCAGGGGCAGTATCCATAGATGTAGCTGGAGCAAGACTCGGATTAGCAATTGAAGCTTGACCCAGATCAACAGCAGGGGTATCATCCTGTGAATCCTCCGAGGAAGAATCAGAAAGAGAATCTGAAGCATGGACTGTAAAATGATCATTACTTGCATCCTTCCACCAAGTAGAAGCACCCTTCCAACGCAAAAGAGTGCAGTTAGTAGCCATGTGTCCAATAGAGAAGAAACACCGACAACGGAAGGGAAGGTCCTCATAATCTAGCGCTTGAGTCCATGGTCTCTCCCCGACCATGAGCACCACATCCTGCGAGAGTGGTGTGGAGATATCCATATCAACCAAAATACGGGTGAAAGTAGAATGAACCATTGTGGCCGTAGCTTCATCCACCTTCATGAAACGACCAAGAGAGTTCCCGATGACCTCAAAGCAAGACATCTCTCAAAAATGGAGTGGGAGATTAGGAAGGTGAACCCAAATTGAACACACAGTGAGTGCTTTAGTGAGAGGGTTGAAGGATATTGTCCAAGGTTTGATAGAAAGGGAGTGATTCCCCCAAACCCACAACTTGTTCAAGATCAAATCACGATCTTCAGAAAAAAAAAAACGAAGCAATAAAAAACCCCTTTGCACGGTAGAGCTCAATGTTACCAGAAACTAAGGGTCACCAAGAACTAGATACCCAACAATGAAAATTCGGAAGAGAGGGCCAGAGGCCCGCGAATCTACTGACCAAACCCGCAACGTTGATAAAAATCCACATTGTCTACCACATTTGAGCCGCAAACCACCACAGGGGAGGCCTTGGCACAAATCAAATCACGATCTTCAGAAAAAGAAAACGAAGCAATAAAAATCCCTTTTCACAAGGGTAGAACTCAATGTTACTAGAAACTAAGGGCCGCCAAGAGCTAGATACCCAACAATGCAAATTCGTAAGAGAGGGTTAGAGGCCCGCGAATCTATAGACCAAACCTGTAACGTTGATAAAAATCCACATTGTCCACCACATTTGAGCTGCAAACCACCACAGGAGAGGCCTTGGCACATGCAATAGGTCGAGCTTTCACCTTTGAAGGGATGGTAGTAGCAAATTTGGCAACATGTGCATAGCTCCTTCCACCAGTAACATCTTTGACAGCCTCAGGACCAGAACAACCAGTGCCACGAGCAACAGTAACAACCTCTAACCCACGCCGGGAGACAGAAGGATGTTGCCCCGCAAGGAGAGAGTAGGAGCAGAAGAAGCCCCTAGTCTAGGGGCAGCACAAGTCTTCCCATTAACACCTAGGGCAAAATCAGCCCCCCGTGCACGACTCAGATAGAATACTCTGCAAAGCCCCCCCAACAACTGCGGAAGGCACCGTAGCTAGGACAGCCTGCAAAACTGACACGCCAACCCCAGACATAGGCACAGTCGAAGCAACATCATTTGAAATTCCCGTCGAGTGGGAAGCAGAGACGTTAGCGACCATCGAACAACTCATAATGGTGGCTGTTATGTTCATATATAAGCAGCTGTTTATTATTATATATACAAACACTATAAGTAACTGTTCAGTAAATATAATAAAATAATTCCTAAGTAAAATAAAATAAGATAAATCTATTAAAACCACCGATATTATACTAAAAGAAAAATAGAACACATAAGTAAAACCAAGAAAAAGTAAGAACTCACAATTTGTTATTCATCATTGGAGATAACAAATACATAGTCATTTGACTTCAACAAGACCCTATAATTATGCAAATAAAAATGATAGGAAACTAGACACTCTACTGAAGACTATTGACAACTAACTTAAGTAGATCTACAAATCCTTCTTGATTTTTATTCTAACTCTTTAAATATTGGAGTATTAAATTCCAACAAAATCCACATTAATTTTTATTTTTTTTAAGTAAGCTCTGCCTAAGGGGGCAGTACCCTTTATATTTCTTTAAATAGAGAAAATACATACTTATGCAGAGGAAACCCCTCTTACAGAACAAGACTGAAAGTAACGAAATTATATCACCTAACTTAGTTATACATATATGCTATGCCATTACCAATTTCTATCAGCCTAGATACCAGTTCTTCTGGAAACAGTGATTCGTTTTCTCCACAGAAGGCCTCAAATTTTGCCATATCAAAATCCTCCACTATGCATTTTTTGAATATAGCCCAGGCTTTTTTCATCAAGATCTTCTTGTTCTTCGCTTTGAAGCAAAAGAAGTTCATCAGTCCGCCGATGTTCACGCTCACATTCAACAGGTCCAACGCCCGGGATACTTCCTAGTACATCTCCTCCTTGATCATCCGGCGAACCATTCCATTAACATATACCGCATGCCCCAACACTTGTATAATGGGCAGAAAGAGGTTGCATATCAATTTGCCAACGTGGACATGTCCCCCCAGTCCAGTAATCGCCACCCAGCAGGATCACCACCGTTGCCTGCTCATGCTCATTTGCTTGGGAGAAAATACGGCTTATTTGCATCTCAGGAGTCTCCTCCAGACGCTCGGCCTGACTGCATTTGCACATTATGCCAAAATAAGCCATCTTGCTGAGAAATGTAAGATTACCAACTGACTCAAATCCTCCTATATAGTTCAAATTCGGATAAGAATGTTCTCGGTTTCTTATAAAATCTCCATGTGGGATTTGAAGGACATGTCACGAGGGAATCTGCTGAAGCAATGTACTCTACTGCTTCCTGCCAAATCTCAGAAAAACAGGTCTAGCCTATGCCAGTTCTCGGGCTAGAAATAAGCCAAAATAAGCCATCTTGCTGAGAAATGTAAGATTACCAACTGGCTCAAATCCTCCTATATGGTTGTTCAAATTCGGATAAGAATGTTCTCGGTTACCTATAAAATCTCCATGTGGGATTCGAAGGACATGTCACGAGGGAATTTGTTGAAGCCATGTACTCTACTGCTTCCTGCCAAATCTTAGAAAAACATGTCTAGCCTATGCCAGTTTTCGGGCTAGTAATATGTTCAGCTGCTAGGAGTACTTGCAAATCCTGCGGGATTTGGGCCTGACTATCGAAACACTTATCTGTTTTAATGTCAATCCCCATGTTAGCCAGGAAGTCCGCTATCTGGTTTCCTTCCCTGAACACATGCTGGATTCTGTAGGCTGATAAAGAGAGCAAGGCCTCTTTGATCTTGGGGATCCACGCATCTAACTTCCAATTATTAAAACGCTCTTTAGTGACCCCGTTTATAATGATTTGCGAATCTCCTTCTATGATCAATTTGTCAAAACCTTGATTCCTGCAACACTGAAGCCCAGTCTCTAGAGCAGATATCTCTGCCATATTATTAGATCCGATCCCAACGTATTTAGTAATGCCTAGCATCATTTGTCCTTGCTCATCTCTGACGATGGCACCAACTCCGCATTCACCAGGATTCCCTCTGCTTGCTCCGTCAAAATTCAGGTTGAACCAACCTGCCGGCGGAGCCTGCTAGACCGTGTCCTTCCTTAGTCCTTTTTGTTTTTTAATTCTGCGGTCCCCAATTTGTTTAAGATTCCATCGACTTTCCATATCTGAATCCCACTTGGTCTGAAATCTGAAGAGTTGACCCGACGACCTAGAAATAATTACTTCCTTGATCGCTGTCTCAAACCCTATTATGACCTGCTGTAATTCCAAAGTTATCTCACCAAAAACTCTCCGATTCCTCTCGTTCCATATGTGCCAAACCAAAATCGAAGGACATATAATCCACAGCAAACCCCATTTGGATTTGTGTCCTTCCGTCAGCCAAGCCAGAAGAAAATCCCAGAGCGATTGATTCCTGGTTATGGATAGTTGTAACTTATCTAGCAACCAATCCCAACATCTGCTAGTAAATGGACACCATAGCAGTAGGTGGTCCACCGATTCCTCTGACTGTTTACACAGAATACACCAGTGCGGCCTAGAAATCCCGATATACTTCAATCTGTTGCCTGTGAGAATCCTACCATGTAGGGCTATCCACAAAAAGGCACCTGCCTTCGGTAAGGGCCCTTTCCCCCAACAAAGATTAGAAGGCCATCGCGAATCAGATTGCCTCTTCCTCTGAAGTTCGTAGCCTAATTGCACCTTATAACTTCCTGACTTGGATGCAGACTAGATAATTGAATCCTCATTCGTTGAATGGAGAACGATTCTATTTGTTAAAATCTCCTCTAAAATAATGTCATTCTCCAACGCAGAAGAAGCTAACTTCCTCCATTTTACAATCGTGGGGCCACAGCCTAGAGTATCCATGTAATCCACAACCAACGGGCCCTCCCTGGCTTCCATTTGAAGAACCCAATCTTTATCTATAAAAAACGATTCTATTGGAGGCTCACCATGCCAAGAGTCCCTCCAAAACTTTGCTTGTCGTCCATTGCCTATCTTCCAAGAAATGTGATCAGTGATTAGATTCCTACTGTTCCAAATATGTTGCCAGAAAATAGAACCTCTGGGAGCATTTGCTATCGTTAAGATTCTTTCCGATGCCCAAGAATCTAAATATTTGGCCCTCATTACTTTACACCACGACTTCTCTGGTGTTGTATAAATTTTCCACACCAGTTTAGCTCCCAATGCCTTATTCTGCAGATTTGTTTGTCTCAGGCCAGCCCCCCCGTCAACTTTCGCCAGGCAAGCTGTGTCCCAACTGATAAGAGGGATCTTTTTAACTTCTTTCGACCCTTCCCAAAGAAATTTCTTGAATATACTATCCAAGCCCTGCCATGCCCTGGTCGGCAGTTTAAATACTGACAGGTAATAAATTGGAATTGCAGATAAAACAGATTTAACCATGTGGACTCTTCCTGCTTGCGAGAGCCATTTATTTTGCCACGGTGAAGCCTTTTTCTTGCATTTGTTAATGATCTCTTCCCAGAAGTTGGGATCTACATGGCCTGTATAGAGAGGAATCCCTAAATATGTAATAGGGAAAGAGCCTTGAGCAAAGCCCAAAATATCTGATATGAGAATTCTGTTTCTGCGAGAGGTGTTCAAGAAGAAAACCTTCGATTTAGATTTATTCATACTTTGTCTTGTTTCTCTTTTGTAGATCTCCAAAACTTCCTTAATGGTAGCAGCCTCCCTAACGTTAGCCTCCCCAAAGAGAATTGCATCATCCGCGAACTGTGAATGTGTAAAAGGATCAAGTCTACTGTGGATCGATATTCCTTTCCATTTACCCAGATATTTCTGCTTCTTAATAAATCTACCCAACACTTCTATCATCATAACAAATAAGAAAGGAGGCAGGGGATCGCCTTGTCTAATCCCATTAGTAGCTTGGAAAAAACCACATATCGAACCATTAACAAAAAGAGAAAAATGAACCGAGGACAGACAAAAAGATATGCAATTAATCCAATTGTGATTAAAGCCTAGTTTTGCTAGGACTTCCTAGAGAAAGGGCCATCTTACTCTGTCATATGCTTTGCTAACATCGAGTTTGACGATCATACCTTTTTGTTTTGAAGAATTAAGGCTATGAATCAACTCTCTTGCTAGAAGAATACTATCCACAATCTCCTGACCTGGAACGAAGCCGTGTTGCTCAACTGAGATTATCCTATTCAGTATGGTCTTAAGCCTGTTCACAAAGGCTTTAGACAAAATTTTGTATATGGCATTGTAGAGGGAAATGGGGCGAAAGTCGTTCATTGTAGTGCAATCCTGCTTTTTCGGAATTAAAGCGATAACCGTGTTGTTCATTTCTTTGACAAATCGACCCTTTTTTCTGAATGCTTCCACCACCTTAAAGATGTCTTCTCCCATAAAATCCCAACACTTCTGGAAAAATTTAGAGGGAAAACTGTCTGGACCCGCCGCTTTGTATGGGGGATTATCAAAAGTGGCTTTTTTTACTTCTAGCAAAGTAAAAGGTTGCATGAGCATAAAATTATCTTCCTCCGTGACGACTCTATCTAAAGCTGCCAGAGTATGTGGAGATTGTTGATGATCCAGATCGTGAGCTGAGCCTAAAAGATCCTGAAAATGTTTGATAGCAATTTGATCAATCTCCGTAGAAGAGTCGTAGCATCTCCCCTGTTCATCATGAATTTGTTTGATACTGTTCGCCACTCTTCTTGATTTGACTGAAGCATGAAAAAACTGTGTTTGTATCTCCATCTTGAATCCACAATTCTCTGGATCTATCTTTCCAGTAGGTTTCTTCCCTAAGCAGTAATTCTGCCAGTTCATTTCTGAGTGATCTTTCTTTTTCAAATTCAATATTAGACATACCAGCATTGATTACTGTACAATTCAGTTCCTCCAATTCCGATTCTACCCTCATCTTCTCTTGAAAAATGTTTTTAAAAGAGAATTTATTCCATTCTTTGATCTTTGATTTGAGCAGTTTGAGTCTCCTGATAAAAGTATAACTCGCAGCACCTTCAAAGATGTCACTATCCTTCCACCAGTTTTCCAGCTTTGGTAAAAAATCCTTATCTCTCCACCACATATTCTGGAATCTGAAACTGCCGTGTTTGCTCTTATGCTTTGTCTTAAAACAAAGCTGTATCGGAAAGTGATCTGATAATGACAAGGGAAGAATACTGGATTCCAAAGAAGTATCCGATTCCAACCAGGAAGGAGAAATCAGAAATTGATCAAGTCTCTCTGAAATTCTGGCAAAGTTGGAGCGCCTGTTAGTCCATGTAAATCTTCCGTTAGATGGAACCACATCAAAAAGTTGATGACGGGAGACAAAATCCTTAAAGTTTTCCATCACTTGATTCGGCATCCTGAGGCCTCCCAACTTCTCATCCACATCCAACAGAGCATTAAAGTCTCCTGCAATCACCAAATGCTGATCCGGAAGACTAGAGATTTTCCTTGACACCTCTGCCCAAAGTTGTTGTTTGGCCTCCGTTCTAATAGGTCCATAGATATTGAAAAGAAAAAAATGAGAGTTATCAACCAAACTATTGACTTTACCAAAAATCCAATTGTCTTGTCTATCAAGATCCTGCATCTTAATTGTGACGGGATTCCAAAGAATGCCCAATCCACCAGCCGAGCCAGTTGCCGGTTGAAAATAACCTTCAAGGGAGTTGCAATAGTGCAGGAAACTAATGGCTTTGTCTAGATTCAATTTAGTTGAAGCAAAAAGATATCCCCAGCGATTTTAGAAAACGCTCGTTTTATCAAGCGTTTTTTGTCAGGGGCGGAGAGACCCCTGACATTCCATGAGAGAATTCTCATTGATTACCAAGGGAGCCCCCTCCCTTGGCCTTCTTCATGAAATCCACAACGCTAACGATCCCTTTTTCCTTAGCTTTGTCTTCCCTTAGTTGTCTGTTAGAGCGCCTGCCTCTGCCTATGCCTCCTTTAGCTTTGCCCAATAATACA
The DNA here is from genome assembly GCA_018584345.1 of Thuja plicata. Taxonomy (NCBI): domain Eukaryota; kingdom Viridiplantae; phylum Streptophyta; class Pinopsida; order Cupressales; family Cupressaceae; genus Thuja; species Thuja plicata. The sequence continues at coordinate 1,015,467 of MU223473.1, forward strand.
TTAGCAGATTGGCTAATGACCCTAGGTTCAATTGTTTCCAGAGCGTCTCCCGAGAGATAATCTTCCAATGTAACTTTATCATATTCCACCTCCGAATCCGATTGGATCTTGCCCCTCTGGAGAAGATTCTTTGAAGATAAATTGATATGTTGCTTCGGCGATGAACATTCACCTTCTTCTGGAGAAACCGGCTGGATTAGCTTGGAAGGCTGACTGGCAATGTTGACAGTTTCTATAACCGTTTTCTGAGAGTTTTCTTTCGGAACCCATTTCTTAGCGGGTTGAACAAAAATCTTACAGTTCGCAGCCGAATGAGATTTGAGGCCACATCGGGCACAGACCAGAGAAGATGTTTCAACCTCAATTTGTTGCCGCCAGATACAATTGCCTCTCTTCAGGATTATAAATTTAGGAATGGTTTGAATAGCCACGATCCTCATTCTGGCATAAAGGTACGAATCGTTCTCCACAATCGATTCATCCACTTCTAGAAGCGTACCCAAGGATCTGCCGATACATTCCAAACTGGCATCACCCCAATATTCCAACGGTAAATTGTACATTCTGATCCATACGGGAGATTGATAAACAGCCAGAGGAGAAGGGTCGAAGTTCTGCTGTCAAGGTTGAAGATATAAATGCATCGCTCCCATAGACCAATTCTGTTTGTGCAAAATCTTATTCCTTTCCTCTTCTTCTGCAAAGATAACTATAAAAAAGCCTCTTGGGATAAACTTGATGACGATATTTGAACTCCAATTCCCCTTCACCCATTTCCTGATGTCCTCCCTCCTCAATCTGTCTCCCACAAATCTGCCAATAACCACCGTCTTTTCCCAAAGTGCAACATCCTCTGCTATTTCTACCGGAATATCTATCTCCATAGTTTTATCGTTGTCCTTCGAAAAACTGTTGAAACGATCTCCGAAATAGCCCCTGAAATTGGATCTGCGAGGAAAATGTCTCCTGCCATTCCCCTGAAAGGGAAAACTTCTTTCGTTCCTGAACCAGTCTCTCCTTTGGTTTCCTCTCCTCTCTCCCCACCACTCCGCCATTCCCAACAAAATCCACATTAATTATATATAATGTAAATTTATTTTACTTAATAGTTGAGGATTACATATTTGTAAATTTTTATCACAAGAAAATTTAATAAATAGCACAGCATTGAAAGATATGGTAACAACATGACATTTCTTTTAGGTATCATATAACACCTTTACCTTTTGATGTAAATACAAATTTGTTTTATATTTACTTAATATTTGTGTGGGCGGGGAATTGAATTGATGAAAGGGAAAGTTGGATTAACAGAGGGATGGTGCAGATATAATTTTGATGGAGCTTCGAGAAGATACTTGGAATTAGAAATCGTTAATAATGGTTGGAGTGGCATCAAAACGGGTTGTTATAAGAATGAACAATGAAACAAGAGCCCATACACTCGTCTTGGGTCTACAAGCATATGGTCGACCGATTGGTCTCTCAGAGAATCGCTGGAAGATTACTCTATATAACATCTATTCACAACGAGGTAGAGCAGGAGTGCACCGAAGATATGTCAATCCAAGCATATTCATTAATGACCCTATCACATCTTGTGAATAATCGTCATATAATGGAGGCAAGAAGGATGAGGACTCGTAAGACTGGAGGAGCGTGTCCTTTGACCAAAAAGAAAACCACCAGCATGTGAATGGTCATGGAAAGATAAGCTGTAATTACCCATACTTGTCCATAAATGCTTTATGCAATTTCCATTTTCGACAGTGAGGGTATTGTAATAAAATGGACACTACAATGAAACTAGTGGAAAACAAATGGCATCTTGGGAGAAATCACAAACCTATGGCTATGGAAAATATTCAAAGTTAATGCTCTGATAATGATTCAGACCTCTACAATTACTCTAATGAGTTGTTTTTATCAACCACCCATATATACGAGGTTAACACAGATGTACCGTCCGTGTTTGTTGCAATGTTTTTGGAGTTCGAAGAGTCAAAGGAGGTGATATGTGTTGTGGCTGAATCTTTTTTGATACATCCTCGGTGGTGTCATGGGCTCCGAACCATCTTGGATGCCATAGTGATTGGCTACAATTTCCACCCAGCGACAGGTAACTATCCAGCATACGCAAATCTAGTGGGCCAGTGGATTATTGTTCATTATCTCTATTGCATGCTATAATGAAGCCCTTTGTAAGTACTAATGCCGAGTGTGGGATTGAGTTTTTTTATGTTTTCCAATGGGGTTGTGCCTTCTCTTGGAGTAGATTTTTCATTTGCAATGGCAGAGGATAGCTCAAACCAGGAAGAGGATAGCTCAAACCAGGAAGAGGAAGAAGACACCATGCAACTGGTTATAAGTAGTGACTAGATTATAATTAGATTATAATTAGTATGAAGATTCTATATTTCTAAGGGCAAGGCCCCATGCAACTGTTTAACTTGTTTAATTTATTTTGGCTAGCAGTTACTACATAATTTTTTTTAGGAGTAATTAAGTAGTCATTTTAATACTAGTTTTTTACATAGAAATCGGAGGGAAAATTTGGTGATAAAAGAAATAAAATTTAGTGGCAAGTAAAGGCGGGAAATAAATTTATGAAAACACCTAGCAGTTTTTTCAAAAAGTAGGCACTGTTTATTTTAAGCCCCCATTTTTCTCCATAGCTTATTTTTATTTCCTAAACAATAGCTGCTACACAAAAATGGGAAAAGATTTCATATTATCCCTTTTCCACAATTTTAGTTTTCGATAGGAACACTCTACCTACTGAAATTTAAGCTCAAAATGCACTTAAGCAGCCGCATGGGAACATACAATATGACTGTTAAGCTTAATAATTTAATGGCTAATCGAAACAATAGTCAAACACTATCTTCTATTCACCAAAACATCCCATGCCATCTCATTGGGCTTTAGGGCTATTATCTTTAAAAAAACAAAGAACAAACTTTTGAACTTATCTCAATCCACAAATAGTGTACCATTATCATCATCTTCATCCCAACAACCAAAATCATTAGTCTAATCTAGATCTTTTATCTCTAGCTTACCTTTTTGCTTGAAACATTTCCTATTTCAAAGAGGAAGGTAAGTTAGTTCACATCACTAGTGGATAAACTTAGGAGCTTTGGTTACTTTTGAGTTGGTAAACTCCTCTCCTTGTATGTTTGCTTGGACTCACAAGTCTAGTTCAAGTTAAAAAATCTCAATCCATATCATTTCAAGATATTACTTTAAATTTGTTGATTTTGATTTTATCAAACATAATCCCCTATCAATCAAAACTATCCAAAAAATAAATAAAACAATCCAAATCATCTCCTTGTCAAAGTCTAAATACACATTCTTTCCTTGTCAAAGTCTAAATACACATTCTTAGAAAGTCAAAAACCCCACATCATCCACCATCATCTAGACTACCAAAGAAGGTCTTGAATTTTTTTGCATGCCAGTCACAAGGTCTCAACACAAAAAGCTAATGAAATCTCGTCAAACTAATCCAACTGCCAAGACAACCATGGATACTAATCATAGGAGTATGGTATATCTAGCTATTTATTCACCCCAAGTGGATTGGAAACACTACAACCACCTTTTATAGAGGTTATGCCTGCTTTAGAAGGTAACATTCAAGAGCCAACATTAGTAGTAATCCAAGAAATGCAACTACGCCCTAGAGTGATGGAAGCCATAGACTTTATTCTTGCTATAGATCCTAGTTGCTATTTTCTTTCGCTAACTGAAAAGGGTGCTAGTTACGTTTCAATTTTGACACTGCCTTCTTAAGGAAGAAATTCCTATCACCATCACTTCATAGAATCCTTAGGAGGAACTAATCAAGTCACCAATGTTTTCATTCCTCAACAAGTCAACATTCTGATGCCACCAATACACAATCCAATCATTACAAGCCAACCTTTCACCCCCACCACCCCACTTAACACTCATCCATTAACAATTGCTTTGCAATATTGAAACCCAAAATACAATTCCATCCCATCTCCTATTCCTAATGTCTCCCAATCATTCACATCTATACCTACAAGCACATACAACCACCAAACTATAATTTTTATCCCACAGAACCAATCATTCATATCTCAAAATTTTGCTACTTAAGCCTCACATCCACCATACCAACAAACTTATATAATAATCAACTGCTCATCAAATACGTATAGTTGTGCGATGGCTCTGCCCTCCCCGACTTCTCCCGTGCCTGCCGCGACGCTTCACGCGAAGCATCTTGCTTATGTTCCCGCGTCCGCCACTCTCTCTCCATCCCCCACAGCTGCAGATCCTTCTGTGGTGTGTGTTGGAGCTGCTATTCATGTGGCTGCTAGTGTTTGGGCCTCTGCGGATGCGGCTGCGGCTGTTAGGGTTCCTGCGGTTGCGACCAAGATTGCGGCTAGGGTTGTTGTTGGTGCTTCCAAGGAAGCCGTTCTTGCTGCTGGGGTTTCTGAATCCAGAGGGGCTGCTCAGAGTTCTGTGGGGCCTTTTCCTTTTCCTGTGGCTGCCCCCATTACTCTTTCTTTGGGGGAGGATACGGTTGTGGAGATAGAAAACTCTTTGTCTACTCTCTCCAACCAGGCGGTTATCTGCAGATTTAGGGGCTTTTGGCCAAGCCTCCTAGAACTTCATGCTTGGATTTCCAAAAGCTGGGAACCCATTATTTCTGGTATGGTTCATATCTTCCCGCTGGCTAAGGGCTTTTTTGTTGCAAAATTTGATGATATGGAGGATAGGAATCGCATTCTTCGAAGCCATTTTTTTAGTTGGGATGATCGATTTGTGCTTATGGTTAAACCCTGGCATGAGGACTTCAATCC
>MU223473.1:1020357-1062514 GCA_018584345.1 Thuja plicata
GATACTTTCAACAAGATGCCTATCTGGGTTAGGCTTCCAAACCTCCCTCTTCATCTTTGGGTGGACTCTCTATTGGAGGAGGTGGGTGAGGCTTTGGGAGATTTCCTGATGGTGGATGTTGAATCTACTGACATCCTACATTCTACCTACGCTCGTATTCTGGTGGATATTGATGCTTCAAAGGGCTTGCCTGCGGAGATCAAGCTTGTCTCTCCTAAGGGAAGCTGGATTCAGTATTTGGATTATGAAGGGATTCCCTTTAGATGCCAAAGATGTTTCCAAACTGGTCATATTGCTGCAAAATGTGGTTTGGGTAAAACCAAGCGCCATGTCTCATGGTGGAAAGGTGCTTCCTCTCAGCACTACACGGTTGAGAAGAGCACCTCTCAACGAAGTTTCTCTCAGGTTGTTGCTCCAGACTCTACTGTCATTCCCCCTTTGTCTGACGCGGGAAAGGTTTTTGTCTCTGACAATGTGTGGGTTTCTGATACTGGCTCTGATTCACGTCCTACAGATGTTGCTGTAGTTCAGAATGGTGATGCTGTCCTTTTGGGTGATGTTGCTGCTGTCTCTGGTTCAGCTGACCTGTGTACTGTCTCTAGTTCAGCTGTCTCTGGTTATGCTGTCCCTGCTTCTCCAAGGGGGGAAATAGGGTATGGGGGCTCTTCCTCCTTAGACTGGCATATTGCAGATGTGAAGGTAAAGGATGGATGGACAACAGTTAAAGGAAAGAAATCAAAGTCTTCCATGCCTTCTTTCGATATGAACTTACGTTCACATAAGAGCGGGCATAAATGTAAATCTTGATTTCCCTTTGTTGTGGTTTGTTGGTCTGAACTTTGTCTCTTTTTGGGGGCTTTGTTCGTTCCCTTTGGGTTGCTAGGTGGTTTTCCACAGATGTTTTTTGTCCTTTTAACGCTCTATCTTTTGCAGATCTTGTAAAAGGTTTCGGGTCCTTTCAAAACTTGATTTTACTTATTTAAAACAAACTTTTATATACCACAAAACTATAATTACATTCCCCAAAATCAATCAGCTTTTGCATCTCAAACCCCCATCAATACCCATCTTCTTACCTACACCCAACTTGGCACAACAAATTCAGAGCATACAAAAGAAAATGGTAGATATTGAACCGAGACATACCAAGAAACAATATCCACATGATACCTTCTGCTCATAATTTTGAAATGCCCAAACTTCACAAATATAGCAAAAAAGGGATCCACGTGAACATATAAGGGAATTTTGCATAGTTTGCCTTGAGTTTTCTTACAATGCCACATACTTAACGTACCTCTTCCCTCCAAGTTTAAGAGGACAGACCATTGAATGGTTCTCCCATCTCCCCCGAGGAATCAAATCCTTTGATGAGTTATTAAGAATAAAATCATTGCCCACTTTTCATACAACATCAAGCATGAAATAATTAGACAAATATGCATGCAAATGAAAACAACAGTCACCTATAACTTTCACAAATCAAAAGTCTTTGAATTCAGATTATGCTAACGATGCCTCCTGTGGATTCCTCTGCTGCTGTCGTCTCTCGCCCAAGGGGAAATTCAAATTTATCCTTGGCTGCCGCTTCCCGCTCTGGTCCTGTTGGCTCTGCAGTTGCCTCTGTTGGGGGAGGGCCTTCTCCCGTTGCCACTGCTGTTGTTGCCTCCTGTTTGGTAGGGGCTTCTGGGGCGTTTGCTTCGTTGTCGAATGGAGGGGATTCAATGGCGTCCGACACCGCTGCTCTTAAACCTGCGATTTCCTTTGCTGATGTGGCTGCCTTTGAAGCGGGCATCCATGGCCAAGCCTTTGCTGGGAGGGGAGGTAACCGTTCCTTTCCTCCTGTGGTGCATGTTTATGTAAGTAACCCTACTGTTGTCAATCTCGATACTGATACTGTTGATGAGATTTTAAAAATTGCGGAAGATTTTTCTTCCAATGCTGCTATCTTTCGTTTTAGGGTTAATGGTAAATCTGAGCCTTTGCTAGGAGGGGAGGTAACCGTTCCTTTCCTCCTGTGGTGCATGTTGATGTAAGTAACCCTATTGTCGTCAATCTCGATACTGAAACTGTTGATGAGATTTTAAAAACTGCGGAAGATTTTTCTTCCAATGCTGCTATCTTTCATTTTAGGGCTTTTTGGCCCTCTCTTGCTCAGTTGCATGCTTGGATTTCCGAACATTGGGAACCATTATTATCTGATGATGCTCAGATTTACCTTGTGGCAAGGGGTTTTTTTATTGTAAAGTTTGATAATGCTGCAGATAGGAAGACTATTTTGTGTGACTGTTGTTTCTCTTGGGAGGAGCGCTTCCCTTTGATGGCCAAACCTTGGTATCAGGGGTTTGATCCTCTCTCTGAGTCCTTTAATAAGATACCCTTATGGGTTAGACTGCCGAATCTTCCCCTTCATCTATGGCTGGATTCTGTTTTGGAATTGGTGGGTGAGGCTCTTGGGGATTTTCAGATGGTAGATATGTTCTCCTCTAAAATTTATAAGGCGACGTATGCTCGTATTCTTGTGGAGATGCACATTTCCAAGGGTTTCCCTGAGAAGATCACTTTGGCCTCTTCTATGGGCTCTTGGACTCAGAATCTTGATTGCGAAGGTATCCCGTTCAGATGTAGGAGTTGCCACAAGACTGGCCATCTTGCTGCGCAGTGTACATCTGATAAGATTAAATCGAAGAAATCACCTTCTTGGTGGTTGGGGGCTTCTGGCAAACATTATACAGTTCGTAAAGATTCCATGGATGGGGGATCAACTGCCTGTCCTCCTCAGAATGATCAAGCTCTTGCTGGAGATTCTAATGATGTATCTGTTGCTGCTAATGCTATCTTTGAAGCTACTGTTGCTGTCTCTGATGCTGTCCATTCTGGTGTTGCTAGTGCTGTCCCTGTGTAGAACAATGATGCTATCCTTGGTTCAACGCTTTTGTCTACTGGTGCTCTTGGTTATGCTGGTCATGGTTCTCCTGGGAGGATCTTAGGGTATGTTTGTGGTGCCAGTCCTGCCCCTCCTGTGGCTGGGATTGTGACCTGCCCTTTAGTGGGCTCTTCCGGTTCCTCTTTGGACTGGAAGAAGGATGTTGACAAGGTGGAGGATGGATGGACAATAGTTAAGGGAAAAAAGTTAAGTCTTCCACTCCTTCATTTGATATGAACTTATGTTCACATAAAGATGGGCAAAAATGTAAATCTTGATTGCCTTGTTTGTGGCTGGTTGGGCCTTTTTCTTTTTGGTTGGAACTATGGTTAGTTCCTTTGGCTTGTTTGGTGGGTCTCCACAGTTGTTTTTTGGTCTTTCTTTGACCTATCTTTTGCTGCTAATGTACAAGGTTTCGAGACCTTTCAAATCCTGTTTTTACTTAATCAGAACATCAAGCATGAAATATGCAACATGAAACAAAAGAATGGGGAATCATTTTTTGCCTTCCTATATCAATGTTGGACCATTACAAGCAAATACCGAGGGCTACTCCTGAGAAACAACTTGTGCACATTTTTGTCAAAAATCTAAACCAAGAAATGAGCTTCCACTTGCAATTCCAATGTGCCAACACTTTTAATGAAATCATGGAAAAGGACAAAACCATTGAAAAGGATCATGTTGCTAAGGGTCTTGTTAAAGTCTAAAAAGAAAACAAAGACAATAGTTTACAATCCAATGACAAACCTTTCTTTTCAGTGAAAAATAAGAATGTTGTTAATGATGATGTCTTACAAGCAAATTTTATCTAATATGTGCAACCATCATTAAAATTGGTAATGTGATGAGGCTCATATGGTTCACAAACCAAGCAATCAAAATGTGTTTATTCTTAGAGGACCACATTGATAAAACTCCACTCCAAGACAAAAATATACTCTAGGAGAACTAACTGAATCTTTTCTAAGAAAAGTAGTTCAATCCAACCTCAACACATTACCTAAAATTAGACAATATGAACCTTAGTTCAAACCCTCCTAGTATACAAAAAATGAATATTGTGATACCATAATCAAAGGACATAAACCTCTTGATCGCATGACACTAAAAAAATCAAATTCAAGACCTTATAATCCAAGCAATATTGTTGTGGAAGTCCATTCCAATTCATCTAATAATGATATCAAGATATCCATAAATCCAATCCAAGGCCATGAAAAAAGGAACACCTTCAATCTAGCTAATAGCTCCACATATTGCAATTATCATGTCACTAACATATTCATAAAAGGAAAAACTCTTGAATGTGCAGTAATCATCTGTCATGATAAATAACACTCCAAGGAGCCACATATATGTCTCCTCGTCCATCACTAGTTTAAGTGTCTTCAATACCCACCAACATAAATATTTATCAATTTCAAGCCACTGTAGGACATCTTACCTCCACTTATAATCTCATATTCACTAAAAAAGCCATCTTGTCCACCAACCTAACACATAATGAAGCCCTACATCTAGAAGTCTTCATCCATAAACACAAAATCAAAAGAGTTGTAATAGATGGTGGAGCAAACTTAAACATTTACACTCCCAAATAAACAACACAATTGGGATATCTTGAGGGTGCCATTGATTCACAAAAAATGTATTACCATAAAAACATATGATGATGTTGAGTATGAGTATGACTAAATGATAAAGCTTCCTATCCAAGTTGGTCCAACTATAATGGATACTATTTGTCAAGTCTTGGACCTAGATCTCCCATATAACATTTTCCTAGGATGCCCATGGATACATGCCATGTAGACTGTACGATCTGCATATTATTAGTGCTTAAAAATGTTCTACAATGGTATTAAACCAACCACCTTTGGTGATCCTCCTCTTTTCACTATTGTAGAAGCATGGAAGGAGGATATCCTGAATCAAACCAAATTCCAAATAATAATGAAGCTATACGTTCCTCATGTCATGTAGATCCATCCACCCAAGCCACATCATCCTCTCGAAACATCACCATTCTCAAAATCAAGGTCAAAATTGATGACAAAGGATGTGGCGAGCCTAACTTGAACGAATTCTATGTAGATCAAATTTTGTCTTCATCATGAACATATGGCAAGCCCCAACCTATCCAAGTTGCATCCACGGTTGTTATCAATTGCAAACCCACAACATTTACACATTAGGGTGACATGGTGACCTGATTATGACACTTGAAGAGATAAATACCAAGGGCTTGAGTATGAGACTCTAGAACTTGTTTCTTCAAATCTATACCTCAAATCTTTTCTCATTATCAAAATTGCTTACTAAGGTACATATGAGGATTCCTTTATGTATATTGTTGAATTATACATTTGCACCTTATCCTCTATATATTCACTTCCACATCCCAATCCAAAGACCTTTCACTTGTCTATACCTATATGATAAATTGGGACCAACAAGGACCACTAGTTCTAGATAAATTTCAAAATGATGAAGTTATCATAGAGTTTATGGGACTTCAAAAACATATACCATTAGGAGATCACATAGATAAAGTACACAAAAACACAAAATAAGGGTGAGTTTGTTGGGTGACAATTTTGTAAGTCACTGTGGCCTCAACTTACAAAACTGTGGATAGTTTGCAACTGGCAATTTTTAAGAGTCAATTGAAAAACATTGGTTCCAGCCACAACACGTGAGACAAAGTCTCTCCTACTTCTCAGGGAAGGTTCCCCCCTCTTATTGCTACTAGAATCAACAAAACACTTATCTACTTAAATCGATCAGATTTCCACAATCCATTGAATTTAGAGTTGAATTTCTGGCTTAGATTGTGTATGCTAAAAACATACACAATCTAAGCCATAAATTCAACTCTAAACTTATCTACTTATTTACACTAACCTAAATCAGGGCGAGACATTCATCCTATTCTCTTATTTTAGAATAGATGTTACTATTACAATACAATCTTACAACGATAGTGTATTTCACTTACAAAGCATATGTTGGAGCAATAATTCCAATAAACAGAAGATTAGACGTAAGAATAACCTTTAGCGTACCAACATTTCATATAACCAAGAAACTCATGAAAACTCAAAGTATTTCCATGGCTCGTAATAGGATTTTAAGAACAAGAATGAAACATATGTGCAGCTCAAAGTCTCCAACACGTATTTCACCTTGCATGCACAAATTGTGAAAATAAAAGCAACACAAAGTCTGCAAATTACCTCCTTATTAGTGTGTCCTATGTTAATTTCAAGTTCAATGGGAAGCCGAAAGTCTTCGAGATCAAACCTAAGACCAAATTATAACTCTGAACACAATTATAACTCTGAACACAATGTGCAGCTTAAAGTCTACAAGATCGGGTTCAAATCCCTCTTAATCAAAGCTTAAAAATCACAATCAACTCAAGAAAATGTCGTCACATAATAGTTTGGATTGGCACAAAGTCTCCAAATAATCTGCCTCTTTTATTGAAAGCAATTTAGTTTACATCCAAGCACAAAGTCTTAGAGTGCATATACAAATTGGTAGAGTTTTCTTGCCTTCCCCCAAAAGATGAAATTACAATGAGCACCCTCCTCTATTTATAAGTGAGGGCCTGACAAAAAAAAGGTGGGAGCAACCCAACAAACTTTGACCTATTCCGTAACTAACTTTGACTTATTCAAACTGCAAGTCCTAACTAACTTTGACGTGCAGTTGGATTACATATTACAACTTTGCAAGTGATATTATCACGTGCAATTATATCTTGTTCCCCAATTACATATAATTTGTCAATAACAAACTTACAAACTACATGATGAAAAATAAACTAAGTGCCTGACAAGACACAATCCCTTTTACATCATCCTTTGTCGGTCTTCATGCTGCTACATGATGCTCCGTGATTGATGTGTTCAGGTTTGGTGAAAGCATCCCGAACTGGAATATAAATTTGCATCCTTGATTGTTCTGTATTTATGGCATCAACAAATCATCTGCTTGAAATCAGTCTTGAAAGCTTTCTATACTCTCAATTGCTTTCACTTCTTCAACTCCTTGCACAAGCATATATAATAATTGGGAAGATTTTCTTCTTGTAGGTGGGGTTTTTAAGTCCCATTACAAGTCACTTTTGAAAAGTACTTGCTGCCTACAAACGGATTTTTTTAGTCCATTTGCAGTTTTGAAAAAGAGTCAAAATGTGCTTAGAAAATGCTTGTAGGTGTGCTTTTTAGCTTGAATTTCATATAGGGGAAAAACTTTGCTCTTTTTGTGCGAGACAAGTTTATGGATGTAATTTTTAATCCCAATAGCGACTGCAGCTACAAGAAAAATGAGTATTTGGAGCTTTTTAATCAAGTAAAGAAATAGCTTTGCAATGTGCATCATTCGGGGAAGAACTTGTATTGCAGGTTCACTTCAATATATGGGGGGAAGTACTCACATTATTTTGAAAACCATTGCTCTCATTCAAAGACTACAAATCTCTGACATACAAATCTCTCAAATCTTGATGACTTCGGATCCAAGAAAGACCTCCAATTTGCAGCTATATAGGCAACCAAGATTGACCAAATCCTCCCAATAATGAAGGTAAAACAAAGTCTTCTTCAAATCCCTAACAAATGGCCATGGATGAGAAAAAATGCATGAAGATAGGAAGTCAAAGACCTATTCAAACTTTCCCAATGCTAATTTTAGATGTCATCACAAGCATAGATGCAATGAGAAGGAAAAACGATGCCCTTGATGTATAAATGTGGTTTGTTAGGAAAGGAAAGGAAAGGATCTTTTATAGTCTACGATACCAGCCATATGTTTTTTGGTCTACATATGGTGACAACTACAAGAAAGGTGTTTTTTCCCTAGACGGAATTCTTAGAAGGCTTTGCAACTTGAAAATGTTTCCTTCTAAAATCAAACTTCTTCAATCAAATCGCATCTCAAAACGCTGCTATAGTTGGCATTTTTGTTAATCAAAACATGCTTTGAAATGCCCTCTACACCTTACACAAACAACAAATATGGGCTTTGAAACATGCTAATGCACCCTAAATCGTCATCATAAGTCTTTAGATGAAAAATGTAGGCAATAATGTGAAAATACGAGCCCTACAAATAAGAACGAGCTTTTAAATCACATTTGCATGTGTCTTTGTTGGCGTTTACCATATGCAATCACTTCAAAAATCATTGTCTAGGGCATAGAAGGGAAAACACAACTCATAATTCCTTAAGATGAGCTTTTATTAGGCATCTACATATGTGATTTTATTTTGAGAAGATGCCAAACTCAATATGAATGTCTTTTTTTAGTTACAACGAGCTTTAGAATGTCTATGACGTGCATCAAATGAGTTTTAAACATATCTAATAGTCTAAAAAATTGCCACCTTTAGGTTAGAGTATAAAATGAAGGCTTTAGATAGAGTTAACGGGATTTTATAATGACTTTACATGCCTAAAACCTTTATTTTAAGAAAGGACAGGTTTATAGAAGCATTTCACATGTCATTACATGTATTTAAAAACATGTAATTGTTTAAAAAATCACCACCACTAGGTTATAATGGGTTGTTTAGAGAGAATTACTTATGTTAGGATAAAAACAAGCTTCTTTATAGCCTTTACATGTATGCGCATTTAACATATGCAAGGGTTTTGAAAAATGCCACTTTATTCCTTTGACATGCTTTGGAAGATGCAAGGCATGTTTAAACATCATTAAATGGTTTTAAAATATGTAATGGCTCCTAAATCGCCACCTTTTGCACATAGTTGATGACTTAGCACATATGGGGTTCTCATGTGTAATTACAAGCAAATTTTAAAAAAGAAAATATGTAATCAGACTTAAAAAGCCCACTATTACGTAATAAACTCATTTAAATCCATATATCCCGGTGCAAATATATAAAGATGAAGTTTTAATTCCACTTTGAAAGTAAATAACACCTAAGAAGACATGCAGTGACCAACAAAAGGCCCACTTATACAAGATTTTAAATAAGGAATGAAGACATGCAGTCAGGCTTAAAAAGCCCACCTGTAGTGTACTTAATTCCTCATTATCTATTAAAATACAACTCCGATTGAGGCCTACGATAGCTCAAAATGAGAGGAATTAAAAATGCCACAATCCTAGGGTGAAAACAAAACCAAAATCAAACAAAAAAACTAAGAAAATACCTTAGAGAGTTTATCCTATGAAATTTTCCGTAGGTTTCCCCAATTTTGCAAATACAAAATTGAGGACAACAATTGGCTCTGACTGGGGAACGTAACTCATTTGTTCTTAGAAATAACAAGGAATGTAGAATCCAAATCTCTAAGTGCCTTAGTATCCATTGGGCTACAAAGTCAAACATCAAAAACACAAAACAACAAAAAGGATGACACGACCAACATAAAGCAAACATATTTAAAACAAAGAAAACTTGTGCAAACATACATATTGAAAACAAAGAAAACCTACCTAATTAAAACTAGCTGACAATGCAACTTTTCAGATGAAACCATTTATCGGCTCAACAAAATAGCTTCCTTTTTTCAGCAGCTTGCAGTACCTGACATGCTCACAGGCAACTTTGTAACTATGAATCAGGAACATCTGGAGCAATGATGCAATGTCTATTGCAACACCTCTTGAAAAAAATGAGAAAGTTCACCTTCTTGAGATTAATCATATGTACTTCTCCTCATAAACTGCTCGTGTTGAAACACAAATGCCTATTTAGTCTCTTCTTCAATTGTATCTTCATGCTCAAGTACAAGTGGAATTATTGAATTTATGGTGGCTTCCAACCAAGTGAGATGTCTTATGGGACATCCCCTTGATCGAAAAAATGATGAACTCTTCTTTCCAGCTGCAACTTGAGTAACTAGTTCATCAACCACGGGAACCTCAAGGTGATTATCAAGATTCTTCTCATGTGATTCAGATGAAGATACGGGTGTACTACGTGCCTCAATATGATGCTCACAAACTTTAGACTTAGGAAAGTCTTGATTGCTTATGAGAATTTCCTTTCAAGCTTTGGGACAAGATATTCATACAAACTGTATTCAAGTTCATGACCTTGAAATACAAGTACATCATTCTCAACTTGACTAGGACCTTCATGCTTGTCCATATTTTCATGTCTGGTGACATGAATGTCTTTTTCCACTTAAACATTAGAAAAATGATTTCCATCTTTTTACTTTTCATCGACTTTCTGAGACCGTGTGAACCAAAAATAAGAGTCGCCAGCTATGTCTTCTTCCTTTACCTGAAAGAGAATAGAAAGATCACTAGATTCATATTCAGGATGCTTCATTGCTACCTTTACTGGTGGTGCCTCAATAGAAAGCTTCTTTGGTGACAAAACTAACTTTTGTTGATTCTCACTGTCAAGGCTACGAGCGAAAGCTGGAAGAGGCTTCATTTGTACATCCTTGTGAGGAACGAAGAACATACCTTGAGCTATTTTCTTTTTGAGGGCAAGCAATTCATTTTCCAACCTATGCACCGCAGGATCCATCCTTGTGATGGAAGAAGATGAATCTGAAGAAAAAGGTCTTTCTTGAAACCCACTTGCTTCAATTCTTATTTGGCAAGCAAGAATGAGTCGATCGTCTTCAATTCCAATTGCCAAAGTTTGTGCAACTGCAAGAATAGTTGGCGCTACTCTTCTTAACAAGAAATTGACTTCTGGAGTTTGAGCGTTGACAAAGAAACACTTCAAATTCACAGTTGTAGGCTGAGAAACAACTGGAATTCTTTGTATCAACTTGTTGAAATGAGCAAAAAATTTGCGCATAGGCACGCGAGATGCCTTCTTCATCTAGGTGAGTTGGGCCAACAATGCATGAGCATCTTCAGGAGGCTTGAATCTTTATTCAAACTTGGATATGAGAGTAGCCCAGTTTGTGCTGGTCTGTGGTGCAAGATGGTAAAACCAGTTAGCAGCATCACCTTGGAGAGTATCCATATACAACCTCACAGACACGTCCTCATGTTCCACATGATGAACACCGCATGCAATGTAAAAAATATATATATATTCATCAGGATGTTGTTGTCCATCACCGAAGAACTTGTGAAAATTCTTCCATGAGCCATCAGGAATAGCATGTAGAGGTAGAGCCAAATTCAACAGACCAAAAGAATTTCCCCAAGGACCTTGGGCAACCATTTACATGTCCTTGGTAAAAGCTTTGAAAAAATTAACAAGAAATACAATGAATAGAACATGGGTATACTTCAAATGAAAGCGTGAGGCTTTTGAATGTGAGTTGTGTCCCTAGCAGAGTCGCCAAAAACTATTTTGCAATTGACTCTTAAAAATTGTTAGTTGCAAACTATCCACAGTTTTGTAAGTTGTGGCCACAGTGACTTACAAAATTGCCACCTGTATAGTGTAAAATGGTGATCAATGGTAGACCACCATATTATACATACATTAGAAGACCAAAATATGACCCTTAGGCCAACTTTGATTTGCACAACCCAAAAGGAAGAAGGGGTGCAAATGCACGATCTAGCTAAAGGGTGATTTGGCTATTCCCTATATGGATAGAAATGTATGAAGGAGGAATGCAAGAGATCTATGCTATGACTAAAGAAATGATTTCTGGAAAGATGTAATATCAGATCTAATGCATGAAAGAAAGTGTTAAAAGGGAATGAGAATGAAGATGTACTAACCTTAAAGGCTAGTAGAGGGTGAAACTTTAGATCTGTAGAAACCCTGTTAGATTGTACTTAAACTGGAAACAAATTGGTGATCCAAAAAATAGAAGGTTAGAGCTCTCTACTATAAAAATTTGAGTGTTCTAGGAGTAGGTCAAACTTGGTTCGACCTATACCCAATTATAGGTCAAAGGTTTGACCTATACCTGATATGACCAAAATTGGAAACATAAATTTTATATGGGTATATCTTCTGATTGTCCTTCTAGTTCTGTAACAGGAATCCACACTCTGGATACTAGGGTATAGGTTGAAGGTTTGACCTATACCCGATACTATCATAATCCAAAAAAGAAAGTGAAATTGGAGAGTTCTTCCGATTGGATTCCCGGATCTGTAGCTATATCTTCACTTCGGACCTGTGCCATCACACAAGAGAGAAGGAAAAATTGTTGGGGGGAGGGGCTTTCCTTGGTCAAGCCACCAGTTAGGAATTAACCTTGAATTGAAATAAATGATATACCCAATTATAGGTCGAAGGTTTGACCTATACCTGATATGACCAAAATTGGAAAGATAAATTTTATATGGGTATATCTTCTGATTGTCCTTCTAGTTCTGTAATAGGAATCCACACTCTGAATACTAGGGTATAGGTTGAAGGTTTGACCTATACCTAATACTATCATAATCCAAAAAAGAAAGTGAATTTGGAGAGTTCTTCCGATTGGGTTCCCGGATTTGTAGCTATATCTGCACTTCGGACCTGTGCCATCACACAAGAGAGAAGGAAAAATTGTTGGGGGGAGGGGATTTCCTTGGTCAAGCCACCAGTTAGGAATTAACCTTGAATTGAAATAAAGGAAATGATATCATGTAAAAGAGATTAGATCTAACAATGGAAATGTATCACACCACATAGATGCAATTGTACTTAGTATGAGATCAAATATGTTAATGCAATAGCCTTGACTCAACACAAAAAAACAAAAGGAAATCATGTAAGACAAAACCTCATGTAATAGATGTTTGTAATTCACCTCAATGTTGAATTGAAGAAGAAGATGAAGAAGAATTGAATAGATGAATGTATATCTCCTCCCTTGTTGGCCAAGTTCTTTATCTCCTATTAAGAAAGAAGCTAGATCTATAGAAGGAAATTCATGAATGCTTGATGGATGATGAATGCCTTCAATGAATTCTTGCTTTCTTGCTTGAACTCCTTGAGGGCACACTAAATTTCTCAATAATGCTTGCATGAAGATCATAGATTGCACAATAGTAGGTGTGAAAATGATGGGGAGAAGTCTCCTTTTATAGTGATTTTGGGGTCCAAATTCACAAAGGTCAACCTCACTGAGTGGGAAAATGAAAATACCTTGCATTGGGCTTGGAACCCACCAAAAATAAACCCCAAGGTATAGGTCAAAATTGTTTCAAACTTCAAACCAAGTTTGAACTTCAAACTAGGTTCAACCTATACCCGAAAGGTATAAATTTTGAGGTAAAGTTGCAGGATTCGAGGGGTGTTAAGTGGTTTGGGGAGAATCCAAAAGATAAATGGGAAAATTGATCATAAATGCATCCAAATCTTGAAATGAGGCCCAAGAGAGAAATAAGTCATGTGAATGGATGGGTAAATGGGAAAATGTGCATAGAGATTAGAGCCAACATAGAGTTTTGAGCAAGATTGAAGGAGAGGATAGGAACTTGATTTAAATTATGTATGCAATTAGCTGCAATGTGAGGTCCTATCATAAGGAACACACTAAAGAGGGCTAAAAGAGTCCTAAAATAAACACAAAATAAAGTGCTTACTTTTTAGGACTATACATTTAGTCCCCACTTTAGTGAGAGTATGCGACAAGCTCATGCTCATGATAAAGGAAGAGACATAAGAAGGAAAGAGAGAGAGAGGGAGAGAAATAAGATTGTGACAAATTTGCAAAGAGATAAGATATCTCTAAGGCTAAGGACATACGCCCCCACACTAAGGATCCCAACTCTACACCCATGCACACAGGTACGAAAACAAAGAAAAAAACAACAGAGAAAAGCAAAGACAAATGACACTGAAAAATAAGAAAAGGGGTTAGTACAAAGCTCCAAATCAACTAGTGAAGGAGACCTCAGCCAGAAATGCCTCACCCACTAATATCATGTCTGGAAATATATTGCAAGAGCATAAGTGATCACATAGGAAGAAAAAGATAATTGCCAACGACAATACCTACTCCATGATTTAACCCACTAACATGATGGAAGAGAGAGAGAGAGAGAGAGAGAGAGAGAGAGAGAGAGAGAGAGAGAGATGNACAATACCTACTCCATGATTTAACCCACTAACATGATGGAAGAGAGAGAGAGAGAGAGAGAGAGAGAGAGAGAGAGAGAGAGAGAGAGTTGTAATTATATTTTTCGGTAAGATTGTATGTCTTATTGTGAACCACACCAAATGTAGGATTGAAAGTTCTAGCAGGTTGTTGTTAGGCCCAAAAGGAGGCAAGCACAACTAAGAGGGGGGGTGTGAATCAGTTGTACACACTTTATAACTTTAATTCCACTTTATCCACTTAGATCTAGAAGATAAACAATATAAGAAATATCCACAAAACTCCAAGATTTGTTCTCAAGGAAACCCGGTTAAGGGAAAACCGGGCGGTGGGAATCAAACCCGCAAGATGAATGTACTCTATTAAAAGTATTGCCCGGTTAAGATAAAAATAGAGAACAAAAGATGCACAAGCAACCACGAGCTTACACCCCAATCTGTAGACACACTAACCAGAGCTCACTGCTCACAATACAATCACAAATATGGCCCTCAATTGGGCTCATTGATCTATCTTCAATTACAATAGGGTGTACATACAATGCATTACAACTGAACTGACAAACATCACCAATTCCAATACAGTTCCAATGAAGTACAAAATCTTACTTAAATGAAGAACACAAGTATGAGAAACTCTCCTTAAAATCGCATACTACCACATCTCTCTCCTCTCTTCAATTACAAAATGATCTCTCATTTATATTGATTACAAAGAATAGTCAACCACTAGGTCGGCTAGACCTATTACAATAAAAGATGTAAACAATAAGCTCAATCTCCAAAGCGATCCAAATCAAGTCGACTAAGACTTAGATAGGACCCAAATATCCAATCATGAATACAATAGTGTATCACCAAAATAACATCAATAATCGCAACACGTTACTCCATCAAACCGGCTAAGACCTAAATGAAGAAACACTAACACACTACCCAAAACAACAAATTTGATAACCTCGAACAATGCAATCCAACAAAATAATCATTACATGATCCAAGAACACCAACAAGCACCATGAATACCATCCATAATGAAATCCAAACTCATCTTCATCTCTGATCAATAGGAACACTAAAATACCAAACTCTGTCATAACAAAAGATATCTTATCATACTTTGAATCATGAACAACACTAGTTGTGAACAAAATGACAAGGCACCATGTAATGACCTGCTTTTCAACCTCTAAAACATCGAATCCAAGACGTAGCGATCCAAATAATCAACCTCTATACACAGGAACACTGTAACACCAATAACCAACAACTCAATCAAACCTCACTCAAACTATCATCCAAACTTCTGCGAACCTATGTCGATAAACTACGGACACCATGGAGAAATACCTTATGATCGCAACTCAAGATCTTCAATATAGCACCTGAACAACTAAAATATTCTTCACTGAACACATTGAACACACTATCTGAAACAATAACCAATATGTTGACATCAATGATAAAACATTAATGTCAGCACACCCAAACAACCAAACTCTGACATGCTCAACAATCTTCCAACAATCTCCCCCTTTGGCATTGATGGAAACATGCAAAGTGAAAAACTGATCAATGCACAAAGTCATTAATATATTCAATTGATCACTCTGAATATCCAACATCAATGCAATCTCTCCCAAGCATACTAACTTCTCTAACTTCTTTTTTTCACATACAATCTCTCCCCCTTTGACATCAATGGAAAAGGACCAAAGATATAAATAAGAACTGAACTCACCTCAAAAGTAAAAAAAAAAAACTTAGTACCAAACCATAATAACCATAAGACTGCTTTCGCTAAGAAGTAGTCCCCAAACTTATCAATCTAGTGAATGATATTCTGATAGGTTTTATGGACTGATGTCATCCTCAACATCATTAGTTCTGATCAGGAGGGGCTATCACCCCAAACTTTTCCCTGAGATACACAAAGGTATCCTTTGGAAAATGCTTTGTAAAGATATCAACAATTTGTTCCTTAATAGACACAAATTCTAGTTTCACTTCCTTTTCACTGAATTTATCCCTCAAGACATGAAAATAAATAGAAATATGCTTTTTCCTTGATTTTAACACAAGATTATTTGAGATATTTATAGCACTAGATTTATCTCATTAAATAACAATAGGTTCATTAATGTTTATCCTTATATCCTTCAGCATTTTCTTCATCCAAAGAACATGATTACAGTTTATTGTAACAACAACATACTCAGCTTCAATAGTAGATTGAGAAATACAATCTTGCTTCTTACTAGTTCAAGAAACTGGTCTCTTACCCAAAAGAATGCACCTCCACTAGTACTCTTTATGTCATCAACATTACCTGCCCAATCAGCATCAATGTATGCACATAGAGTAAAATCAGCAACTTTTCCATACCATAGTCCATTGTCAACTGTACCCTTCAAGTATCTAAAATTTATTTTGACAACAACTATATGTGATTCCTTCGGTTCAGCTTGAAATCTTGCAGCAATTCCAACAACATATGATATATCATGTCTAGAATGAGTTAGATATTGCAGTCCTCTGATCATAGATCTGTATAATGTTTAATTATCACAAGGGGAATCATCATATTTAGTTAACTTGCAACCAGTAACAATAGGAGTTCCTACTAATTTTGAATCTTCCATACCAAATTTCTTTAGCAATTCTTTGACATACTTTGACTACGTGATAAAAATTCCTTTATCCAGCTGTGTAATTTGAAATCCAAGAAAGAATTTCATCTCACCTATAATATACATTTCAAATTATTTTTGCATTTCATTAGAAAAAACTCTACTTAGCTCATCATTTCCACCAAATATAATACCATCAACAAATACTTCAACAATCAAGATATTATCATCAATTATTCTAAAATATAAGTTACTATCTGCAGTACCCTTGTTGAAACCAAAATTTGTCAAGTGCATGTCCAATCTAGCATACCAGGCTCCAGGAGCTTACTTTAGTTCATAAATTTTTTTATGCAATTTACAAACCATGTCTCCCTCCTCGGTTAAAGTAAAACCATCAGACTGCTTAATATAAACATCTTCCTCTAGTCACCATTTAAGAATGTAGACTTAACATCCATCTGATAAACTTTAATTTTTATGTAAGCTTCATTTGCAAGAAGTAATCTAACAACTTCAAGTCTAGATATAGGAGCAAAGGCCTCTATAAATTCAATACCTTCCATCTATGAATATCCTTTTCATACTAATCTTGCTTTGTTTCAAACCACTTTACCATATTCATTCAACTTGTTTCTGAATACCCATTTTGTACCAATCACATTTTTGTCACTAGGTCTGGGAATAAGGATCCAAGTCTTGTTCTTCTCAATCTAATCAAGTTCTTCTTTCATTACTTTCATCCAAATTTCATCATTACATGCTTATTT
This sequence comes from Thuja plicata, assembly GCA_018584345.1. Lineage (NCBI taxonomy): Eukaryota > Viridiplantae > Streptophyta > Pinopsida > Cupressales > Cupressaceae > Thuja > Thuja plicata. The sequence continues at coordinate 1,037,693 of MU223473.1, forward strand.
TATATCTTTAGGCTCTAATTCAGATAACAAACATGGTTCATCCCTAGCAATTCTTCCTCTAGTTTGAACACCTCTATTCTTATCACCAATAATGACATCTTAAGAATGATTAATCCTTACAATGGATTTTTTGGTGTAGGCTCTGTAGAAAACCCTTTAGTGTCAATATCCACTTCATTTTCCATAGGTTCTATATGCTTTTCCAATCCATCCTGATTTTGATTTTGCACTTCCGTAATCTAATTGTCTTCTTCAGTTATGTCATACTAGCAATTTCTTTATGATCTTTGTACATTTTCATCAACTCTGACATTTACACTTTCAACAATCTTTTACAGTCTATAGTTATAACATTTGCATTCTTTTCTCTTTGTAGAATATCCAAGAAATATTCCTTCATCACTTCTAGGATCAAACTTTCCAATATCCTCATCTCTCTTAATATAGTATTTACTCCCAAAAATTCTAAAGTATTTCACTGTAGGAATATGACCATACCATAGTTCATAAGGAGTCTTACCAGTTCCCTATATGATTTGTACTCGGTTCAAAGTATATACTATGGTGCACGTGCTGCTTCTCTCCAGTAGATTTGTGGAACTTTTCCTTCAATCATCATAGTCATAGTTGTGTCTAGGATAATCTCATTCCTTCGCTCAGCAAAACCATTCTGTTGTGGGGTTTGTGGAGCAGAAGTTTGTCTCTTTATCCCATGTTCTTCACAAAATGCATAAAATTCTCTACATGTAAATTCTCTACCTCTGTCTGATCTTAGAAATTTTAATCTCTTTCTAGATTTTATTTCTACCATCATCTTGAATCTCTGGCATTTATGAAAAGTTTTTGATTTCTCTCTCAGAAATGCAATCCACATCATTCTTGAATATTCATAAAAAAATTGAATAAATATCTTTCACTGTAATAACTTCTTGTCTTAGTAGGACCACATAGATCTATATGAACCAAACCCAACAATCCATTCAAAGAGTATGTCTTATTCTTGAATGTAGATCTAGCGAGTTTACCCAATCGACATTCTTTGCACATATTATTAGGCTTTATCAGTTTAGGAAAATATCTTACAACATTAGTAGTGCTAACTTTCACCATATTATCAAAGTTCACATGAAAAAATCTTCTATTATGCCATAACCAACTATCATCAATCTTAGTATTCAAACATTTATTCTCAACAGTTTTTAAATGAAATAGATTGCCAACAATTTGTGTACCTGATGCAATAAGATTTCCAATATTCTCAGTTTTCTTACAGATTCCATTCATGAATTCCAATTTGTAACCTTTATCCAATAGTTGTCTAACACTCAAGTTATGACGTAAACCTTCAATATACAAGACATCGTTAGTATTGTTGTTACCATCAAGAGTGATAGATCCTTTTCTTTTAATCAAACAAGGAGCATTGTTGCCAAATCTAACCACACCACCATCCTAGTCTTTAAGCTTCACAAAATTATCCTTATCACCAGTCATATGACGTGAGCGTCCACTATCAATGACCCATTCATCTATTTTAACAAATCATGAAACCAATTATTTTTCTTCATTATGATTATCTTCTTTAATAGCAATAAACACTATTTCATCCTCACTAGAAACAAACTCATCATCAGTCACACCTTCTTCAGTGACATAAAAACTTTATGACCCTTAGAATGATATTTCATAGACTTTTCTCTACTATCCTTAGAGTTTTTTTTTCATACATACATATGCAATATGACCAATTTTATTACAATTGAAGCATTTCAAAGGTAAATTTCCTTCATACTTACCAGAGCCCTTAGGTAGTCTTCTCGTAATCAAAGATTCAAGTTCATCAATCTTCCTCTCTTCCTCCATGATCTCTTCCCAATCTTTAGCATAGTTTTTGAATTTTGTCTTTGTAGAGCTTTCTCCCTGGTCATACTTAATCACACTAGATTTAAATGCAGTCTCAACCTTTGGAAGTTCCTTAATAAGTTTAGTCATCTCATAGGCGCAGAGTCTACCTGCCAAATCTTCTCTAGAAATATCTCTTATAGTTCTCAATTCCTCAATAGAAACAACTTTCTCATTGTAACACGTGGGCAAAGATCTCAGAATCTTGTCTACAACTTCATTATCTTTCAAGGTACCACCAACACATCTAATTACACAAACTTGATCATTTACTCTCTGCAAATAGACTGAGGCAATTTCACCTTCACTCACCTTCACTCATCTTCATGTCTTCATATTTTTCTTTGAATCCATGCAACTTAGCTTGCTTAACATATGTATACGTTCATAAATAGTTTCTAATTTATTCCATAGCTCATGTGTAGTCCTTAATCCATAGATGTGAGAATATTATGAATCAAATAAGGCACTGATCAAGGTATCTCTTGCTAACATTTTCTCCTTGAATTTCTTCTTTTCATCTGCATTAGCATTTGTTAAATCATTCGGAATAGAAAAAGTCTTCTCAGTAGTATGCCAGTACTCATCTTTTGTTCCCATGCATATGATGTAGGTAGTCATCTGATCCTTCCAAATTAGATAGTTGTTTCCATAAAATTTTGGACTCTCCTTTATTATACTTTCCATGGCGGATCTCCTTTAAGAGGTCAAGCTTCTTCAAAAGAACTTGGCTCTGATACCAATTGTTAGGCACAAAAGGAGGCAAGCACAAATGAGAGGGGGTGAATCAGTTGTTCACACTTTATTACTTTAATTTCACTTTATCCACTTAGATCTTGAAGATAAATAGTAAAATCAATACCCACAACACATAACACAAAACACCAAGATTTGTTCTCAAGAAGGAAACCCGGTTAAGGGAAAACCCTTGTGGGAATCAAACTTATTAGTGAACAGATTTTCCTTCTCTTAAAGATAAAAAAAATGAATAACTCCTTAACCCAATTCAGAAAGAAAATTATCAATGACAGTTGAGTTAGTCTCTCACGACTATACTCTCTACTTCAAAGGAGCAGCTACCTTCTATAAAGATTAATCTGTTAAGAACCTTTATTATAAAATAATCAAATTTAGAAATACTTTTAACCATAAAGCATGAAAGGCTAGCAACATTCCATTATGAATTTTTAATAAATGCTTGAGTTCTCAAAAAAAGATCAACTACCATGAGCCAACTGACTCTGATCTAATAGAATAAACTTTTATAAAGGCCGATTCAACCTGATATGATATCTTGAAAAGATAACTGATAAAACCTCAAAACATACGCACAGATCAAAGTAGTATTAACATTCAATTTCAACTGAAATTAAAATCCATACATTTCATCAGACCAACTGATCAATGAAAATACTGTTATCTGTTATAAACCAACTGATATTATATTCATATGCCGAGAGTTTTCACGGTATAAAACTAAAAAAAATGTATAGTAATGTCTTAAAAACCAGAGAACCGACCCTCTAATGGTCATAAAAAATTGTATATAAAGCCACATAGGGCTATTCAGTTTTCAGTAACTAATTGTCCTTGAAAATAGCGTGAACTATGATTAAACTATAAGAATTTAGAACTATCCTCTAAAAGGACTAATTGACCGATTGGTCATTCCTAACTGCATTATCTTCAGTGGCCTTAGTGGCATCCAGTGTAGCGCTCCATTCCTCGAAAGCTGTCGAGAAGTTTGCGAGCATCTCTTGATTTGGTTTGGCAACGGTCTCGAACCTCTATTCCCAAATGTCTTTCCAGTTTTTCATCTGCTCGAGCTTTTACTTAAGCGACTTCATTTGTTTATATCTGAGAATAACCAATGACTCTATTCGAGCAATCATTGTAAAGTCCCTTTCCTCTATATCCTTGGCTGTCTTTAGGCTTTTCATCTTTTCCTCATAGGAGGTCAGCATCTTAGCAATATCTCCTTCTTCATGCTCAATTAGTTTACCCAGACAATAAATATGAGTGTTCATGACTTCCTTCACACAATTTAGTGCTTTTATAACATGAGTGGATTCTTCAACAAATTTCTTAGAGAGTGCGCTTTTCCAGTCCACATTTACCTTAGTCACAAACAAAGAATTTTCTTCAACTCCAGGCACTTCCTTTTCTACAAGAAATTTGTCTATACCATAGGTATAGAATTCTTCCATATTTACCACCACTGTCTCCAGCCAATCTTTTTCTTTCTTCCACGCTTCAACATTTTCTTCCATTGATGTAATTAAAGTGTTAGACCTTTTGAATAAATCACCAAAATCATGAGTGAATTTGGTGACTTCCTTGGTGTTTTTTCCCATCCAGTTGAAGAAAGTCTTAGATATTGATTTTTCCTTATGAACTTGATCTAGGAAATTTTAATTCTCTCATGACTTAACATCTAAGTTGATAGGGACCGTAAACAGGGGCTGAGGAACAGGGCTCTGCAACTGTTGAATATATTTCGCCATCTCACAGAGATCTTGCTTCAGCTTCATCTTGTCTTCGACATCCTTCCACACCATGTGATTAATCTTTTTATTAGCTGAGTTCAAGATTTTCAAATCAGCAGCCCTTGTAGTTACACCTAGATCTACTTTCTCCACATTGCAGTCTTGTTCAGTGACCTCTTCGTTGGTCTTATCAGAATTGGGTTTAAAGATTTCTGAAACCCAATGGCCCGTCTTCGAACCCACATCAAGCATTGATTCTATTTTTGGATTTTTCAATCTTGGTGTTTCCCCAAATACTTACTAACCAGGTCTCCAACAGGGGTTGAAACAGGTACAATGCTTTGTTTCTTACTCACTGACAACTCTAACTAGTTTGGTGTTTTTGGGGTAGCGGTACATGCAGGAATCTGAGTAGTTGGGCTATTCAATATTGCTAAATCTCGTTGACCTGCTCCTTCTCCCTATCCCTTAGTTCCAGAGACATTACCTAGAGTTATGTCCATCTTAGATTCTTCTTGAAGCCTTGTATTGCCTTCCTCTATTTCTGAATCAAGAATGATACAAGGGACTTTGTTAGTATTTTCTTTTCTCCTACTTCTAGTTCTAGTGAATCTTACAGGTTTGTCGAGGACTAATTTTTTATCTTTAGGAAGGGTTACTACTCCAGATTCTGTTTCACCTCGAGGAAGCAATTGTTCAACTTTATCAGTATGTACAATGAGGATTCAATTTTTCAAATTCTTGGACTTTTTCTAGTTTTTGATACAGTTGTTCTTTGTTTCTTCTTCTTATTCTTATCTTTAAGCCATTTCTCCTTTCTCTTGAATATATCTTGAGAAAGAGCGTTCACATCATCAACCTCATTCTTCTTCCAGTCTATCTTCCTAACAACTTCATCATCATTTAATTCTACATACCTGGATTCTAATACATCTTCAATTTCAATTCCTTTAATGTTAAAAGATAAACGTAGGGAAACAATATGTCTCAAAGTAAATATGGAATGTAACCTCCTCACCACTTCTATTTCATCAACAGAGTCAGCCCAATAATCTTCTATCTCTGGTTGATGGAGAAAGGTAGCATCAATCTTGAAATGACTCGCTAGAAACTGCTTACTGTTAAAATAATTCCTATTCCGATAAGACTGAAGGTTCATTTTTCTCAACTCTGCATCCAAGGTAGATATTTCATGCATCAATCTAAAATGGTAGTGGCCTAAGTCAATTGGAAACAGAGAACCAGTTCCTCTCCTGAGCTTATATTTTTTCTCTACTTGAAGCAACTGTATACAAACCTCCAACAAAATACATTTGTCTAGGCAATACCTTGGGAGTTTTAAGGGCTCTCCACTAAAACCTCCAACTCTGAGGTAACTAAAAGTTGGGAACTAAATATAAAAGCTGACATACATATTTACTAATTCTATGGATTCTTCAGACAACCTGTAATTAATCTTCCCTCTTAGTTCAAAGATGAGTTTATCTAAGAAGACATCTTGAACCCTTTGAAAATTCTGAAGATTCCTCCTCTTCTGGAGCAGGGGATGGTATTCATAAACTATCATGTCTTCTCTCCATAGCTCATGTGGTAAGATAGATATGAGGACATATAAAAGCTAGATGCCTATGTTGTTTGAGACAAATTCTCATGGACTTGTTCTACAATCACTTCATCCCAATCAACATATTTCCCTTCGTCTAAGATAGCTTGGATAAATATGTACATCCAATCTTCCCAAAGGGTATCACTAGAATTGCCTCTTACTCTGTTCAATATCACAACCATATCTCTGAAGTCCTTGATCAAATGATCTTTATGTAAGGGTCTATGCCACCAGGAACCTCCCTTTTAGGTTTTAGCAACCAATCTCTAGCTATGTTGCTAATATAGTCCTTCCTATTTTGATCAAACTCCACCTAAGCCTTTTTAATGCTCCAATCTCCATAAGTTTTTACCAGAGGAATTCTCAGGGTTGACATGACTATATGTCTAATCATTGATATTAGCACATCACCAGAAGATGTGTGAATACACCTATTTGTCTTTTCATATCTATTCCGACACTCCATCACTAATTCTGGGCACAGAGTCACCTTAGGAAAACCAACTTCTTCTAACAGCCCACTTTCTTCAACTTTAACAACCATTGTCCCATTCTCTACATTCCTTAACCTACGAAGAATCTCCTCTATGTCCTCATCTACTAGGGTTGTATCCTGCATGTCTGGGAGACAACTACTTATGGTAGAAAATTTATTTTCCTTTACAAATTTAACCTTTGAGGTTGACATATTAGGATTGGACATGACAATTCTTAACAGATAAACTGAAGCGATTACAACAGGAAAGACCCAACACTTCTTTCTTGAAAAGACAATCTTAAACTAGAAACAAAATGCTAAGGAAATTTCTGTGAACTCACCATTTCTCTGCTCCTACTTCATGCAATTTACCTTGCTATTCTTCATCTCCAGTTACCGCTACCCAAAAGAGTCGCTTGTAAAAAGAAAAGATAGAGGGAAGAATATTTAATACACATACGCTTTGGTTGCCTTTTCCATAATCATGAGAGCCCGCCATGAATTAATTATGCTTTCTGCAAACATCCAATCATATTTTTTCTTTTTCCACTCAACTCGTACTTAGGATGATCTGGCACCGATCTCAACATCTTATCAATCATTTTTTGTAGATACGGAGAGATTTGGCATGCATTGCCTGTATATAGTAATTATTGCATTTCAAATTCTGAACCTTGAACCATGAATAATGGGGTTCAAAGTTTGTGATTCACAATGCTTCAATTAACTTGACACACTTCATGTCTAGGACTGACTACATACACGGTGCACATAATATTTTAAACGATGAACTGAAAAAGAACAAGTTCAAATTTCAAAATCATAAAAGCCTACGACACTGGACAAATGGAGACGAAGAACGCTGAATTGCTCAGGACCGAGTGTGTATTGAATGTTGAACTTTGAACCACATAAATGAAGGTTCAGAGTTCAAAATTCAAAATACAAAATGCACTGCGTTCAAGATTTACTCTTTTCCAAATGAAAGGACACCAACCACTTAGTAACATTGGAAGACTGCAACTTGAACTTTGAACTTTGAACCAGAAGGTTTAAAGTATAAATGACATTTGAAAAAATACTTGATACTCTTGATTTTTAAAAGGGAAATTTTAACCGAAAAAAGGTGGCTCTGACTGAGGATTAGGACCATAAGGGACTAAACAATGAACCAAGGATCTCTAGTTTTGCACAAGACTGCGCTAACTTAACAACCACTCACTAAATCTATGACACAACAAAAATTTATGTACATAGGAGAGGACAAAATTTCTTACAATTCATAGAGTTTAAGATCTTTTCCATTGAAGGACAAAGACATTTCAGTACTGTCCACATACCTTAATGTGAAAGAATTTGGCCCAAGTTCTTGGTTGATCTCGAAGGCCCCTTCCACAACGATTCAAATTTTCCATGAGCACCACGAGGCTCTCTCCTCTTATCCCACAATAGCACTTGTCGCCTTTCATGAATCTTCGAGGACAGGCCTTCCAATCAAAAATATGTTTTACCCTAGCTTGATGGTTGGTGATATGATCCACATTGTTTTCCCATTCCTCCTCGATCTTAGATAGATACATAATTCATTTTTCCAAAGCATTCTGAAATTGTTGATCTTCAATCACCGTCAGCAACTTAATCGATGCTAGCTCCAAGGGAAGGGAAATGTGTGCATTGTCAGCTATAATTTTTGTGGGAACTCCAAATCTTACTAGAATATAATCTTTAAGGAAAGAGAATGCCACCTCTAAAGTAGTTATTTTAATAGGCACTGCCTCTACCCATTTCATAAAATAATCTATAACAGCTAAGATATGGGTATGTCTGACACTTGATGGAGGATCTAACAGACCTATAAAATCCACCCCCCGTTGTTTTAATGGCTCTTCTATAATGACAAGCCTCAGAGGGAGAGCAACTAGGTGTGACTTGCCTGAAAACAACTTACATTTTGTGCACTGTGCTACCCATTTATAGGTGTCCTTAAACATTTTGGGCTAATAATAGAAGTTCCTTAGAACCTTGAAAGAAGTGACTGTGGATGAATAATTTCCTCCACAAGCATCATTATGGAAAGATTGAAGTAATATTTTCTTCTGATCTTCATCCACGTACATGAGGAACATCCCATCCAACCCTTTCTTGTAAAGGACATCATCTACTATCACATACTTTGTGGCTTTAAGCCTGGGATTTCTCTTCTCTTTGGCATTCATGTTATCAGGGCATTCCTTGTAGGGTAGATAGTAGGCAACATTTAAAAACCAGGAATCCTTTAGTCCTATTAACAATGACAAAGGATGATTACCTTCTTCTCTAGCTTGATTCTCATCCATTAACTTGCATAGGCCTTGCCCTCTCACTAGCTTTGTAGGTTTAATCTCAAGGTCAAATACCTAAAATTTGGAAACCCAAGTGGCTCTGCTATTTACGACCACCTCTTTTTGGGTTATGATACTTTTGACAGTAGTACTAGGTACATAAATAGTTGAGTGGGAATGGAGAATGTAATACCTGAACTGTCTTACGACCTTCACTACTACATACACCTAATTTTCTGTAATGAAATATTTCAGCTCATGTTTCTTTAGAGGTATACACATGAATGAGATAGGGACCTCTTCATCACTTTCATTCTTTTGCAATAACACGCCTGACATGATATGCTCAGAAGCATAATAGTGGATCACGAAGTCTTTCTTAAAATTCAGATGAGAAAGAACAGGGGCCTAGGAAATTGCATCTTTCAATTTATCAAATGACCTCATTGCTTCATCATTCCATTTGAATTTTTTTTTTGCTAAACAGACTTGCCATTGGCCTAGTTTTCTCAAAAAAATCTAGAACAAATCTTTGTATAAAATTGATTTGGCCAAAGAAAGAATGGATCCCATTTCTATTAGAGGGTAAACATATTTGCTGAATAGACCAAACTCTGGCTAGATCAATCCTTATTCCATCTTTTGACATGATATGGCCCAAAGATTTTCCTTCAGTAACACAAAAAACTGATTTCTTCGGATTAAGGGACATTTCCTGATCTCTGCATTTCAGAATAACTAGCCTTAACTCTTTTAGATGTTGTTTTCTTCTCCGTGAGAACACTATCATATCATTAAGATAGATTACAATTAACTTATTAATCAGGTGACCAAAATATGAATGCATTGCACACTAAAAGGTAGTACCTACGTTTATTAAGCTAAAATGCATATGATTATACGCAAAGGTGCCCCAAGGGGCAGTAAAATTATTTTATTTTGGTCTTCTGGAGCTACACTTATTTGATTGTATCGTAAGAATCTGTCAAGCAGGGACATCATCTCAAATCTGAATATTGTCTAAAGGATATGATCCATGTTAGGCAATGCGAAGTTGTCCTTCAAATTGGATTGGTTTAGATTCCTAAAATCAACGCATATTCTAATCTCCTCATTTTTCTTGTGAATAAATACTATATTATCTACCCAATTAGAATGATGTATTGGGTAGATTATTCTAGACTTAAGCATCTTCTCCATCTCCTGAAAAATAGCATCCGCCACCTTTGGGTTAGAGTTCCTCAAATTTTCCTAAAAATAGCAGCTCCAAGTTTGAGAGGTATGTGGTGTTGTAACTGGCCTTGTCTAAAATATTTTAAATCTTCATAAGACCAGGTGAACACATCCTTAAATTCTTTTAGAAATTTTGTGAATATGATTTTCTCCTCGGGATCACAACAGGTGCCCAGGTTCATGAATTTCAGATCTCTCTCTTTCCCAATGTTCACCTTCTCATAATTGCTTGATTGTTCTTTTCCCTTTCCACTCACGTGACCAACAAAATAATCCCTACAATAAAACGGACTCTCCATTTCTACTAGACCTTTGGGAATATGATTTCATTTTAATTGGATAACACTATCCTTGTTCTTAGCTCTAGGGTCAGTGTAAAGCTCATGGCATTTGAAATCTGAACCTTCAAAGAACACATAGGCAAATTTCTCAATACCTTTCAAAAAGGTGAGTACATGTGAATCATCATTGAACACTTGCTAGGAACTGGAGTTATCAGGTGCACTGGGATGGTGAATGATTTCTGTGCTATAGTGATCATTCCCAAAATCAGTGTGAGGAATCAACAAAGATGAAAAGCCAACTAGTACATTTACCCTAGAATTAAGCTCCCTAGGCATGGATTTGATTGAGACGGCTTCAAAACCTTCAATCTCATTCCAAACTCTATTCTTGTAATGTCTCAACCTGTTATTTTTCACAGTGAAAATGCCTCTTACTTGCTTCATGATAAGTTCAGAATCTCCTTTTGCTTTTAGTAGCTTAATGCCCATCCTCTTTGCCTCTTCTATTCTGAGTAGGAATGCTTCATACTCGGTTGTATTGTTTGTGTTCTCAAACTCAAGTTTGAAAGAAAAGGGCAACTTCTCTTATGGTGGAGATATTAGGAATACCCCAGCACCCAAACCAGTTAAAGAATGGATCCCATCAATTATAGTGTCCACAACCCTTCTCCATCTCGAGGCTTTAGATTTGTAACATCAACTTTAGGCAAAAGTACATAGTTAGCAAAATTAGACCCCTGATATAGAATCTGAGACCTAGGGTCTTCAGAGGGAAACATTGTAAATTTTGACTTGGTTTTAGGTTACAAAATAACCTTCTGATTAGCAATAGGAATGATAGCCTATGACCAGTCCAATTGTTCTCACCACCTAAGTCTCTGTAAAAGGTTCTTCTTAATAGCATGCCATAGCTGGCAGGTATGTCAGTGACTAGGATGGTTAATTTCAACCTTTTATTTAGGAAAGTCGCAAATGACACCTCTGCATCCTTAATTTGACCCAGTAAGGGAACCTGTTTTGAATCCATAGAGTAACATTTACCAAAGTTTTTGGTCATGGGAAAATCTAAAGCCTTGGCTATGGAAGAGGGCATGATATTATCTAAAGCCCCAGAGTCTATGATATAGTTACTAAGCTTATGCCCATGAATGAATAAAGGCACATAAAAAGGCTTTGGATTTCCTATCATTGGGGAAGATTCTAAAGTACTGGCAGTAGGTCCATTAACTTCAGGTTGATTTGTCTTGGGAATTTCAGAAGTAGATACAACATTTTCTTGGTGCATTTCAACCAGAGGGGAAGAGCCTTCCACAAAGTCTACTAATTTTTTCAATTCAGAAGGATTAAGCTTCAAATAATTGGTAGGAGAAATTTGAATTTTTGAAGATTTGCAGAAGTCAACAATGTCAAAAATGGGTTCAGGTTCATACTTTTTAAATAATTGTACCTATGGTGTCGAGGTATTTTTAATCTTCAGACCACCACAACTTTGATTGATTGGTTCTTTGTCTTTCTTTCCCGCAGTTGGAGTAGATGTTTTTCCAATAGCCCTACTTGCACGCTGATTTCTGGTGAGAAAAGAAAAAGAAGATTCTTTCAGAGTAAAAGGAATATTACCACCCCTATCAGTATTAGATTCATACTCAAGGTAGTATCTTACGTATTCACCAGGTCTTCTAGAAGGTTCCTCATCAACACAAATTCCTTCTATTATTTCTTTATTGGATTCCATCTGTCTATAACACACCATTTCAAGACAGGTCATGGCATCATGTTTATTAGTTATGTGAAAGGTGCACTTATTATACCTATTATCGGGAGGGGGTTCTATCAAAAGCTTCTGTTGAGAAGGTAATGCATTAGACTAGTTTCTATAATTTCCCATTCCCCGATTGGGATATCTACGAGGAATATCTTGGTAAGTAATGACTGTTGCCTTAGGCAGCTCCCTCTTAAGAGATATCATGTCATTGAACAATCTTTGAACAACTGGATCAGAAGATGAGGATGTGGAGGGATGAGTATTGGGAACTTGAACTTTTTAATGCCATTTGCCTGTTGTTATCAGGTCATCCTCCAATCCTATAGCTTGTGTTTGAGCATCATCTCAATTTGCTGGCCAATTCCTCCTGAGATGAAAACTAATATCTAGGGGCATTGCACTAAAAAAGAAACCTTTCTGATTCTCAGGCGTGGGTCTTGATACATTCGAAATCTTATGAATGATTTTGTTGAATCTTGCGATGAACTCCCTCATCAGTTTGTGATTTTACTTTTTCAATTGGGTCAATTATACAAGGAGAGTTTGATCATCTTCTGCACTCTTGAATCTATTCTCCAAAGCATTCTTCATAGTAATCCAACTAGTGATGGATCTGGTTGGGAGGTGAGCAAAGCAAGCTGCCACACTGTCTGTTAGGGTTTGGATGAAAAGTTGGACAACAACATCTTCATGTTGCACTACTAGTATGCCGAATGCCACATTGAAAGAAGTTAAGTGCTCTTCTAGTGATGTCTTTCCATCACCGTAAAATCTTGGTAAAACCTCCTTAGTTCCTTTAGGTAGGGCATTATGTCCTGCTAAGTTTAGAGGGCCTACTGTAGCACCCGAGGATTGTAACTGGGCCATGATTGGTGTTGGGAAAATTGCTATAAGAGGAGGGGCTTGAATTCCAGGAAAAGTTAGGGATTTCCAAGTATGTGAAGAGGAAGAAGTGTTCATAGAGGTTTTAGGTGGAGAAGGAGGCCTACTTGTCGCCTTTCTCTTTTGGGTGTAAATAGTGGGGAACTACAGATTTTGCAATTCTTCATAGAAGGTATCAAAAATTCCCTCCCTCCTTTGAAGTCTATGTAGGGTTGTGAATCCAATGTTTTGACTTTACGGGCCTTGGGCTTCCCTATCTACTACAACTTCTTGAGCTATAGGAAGTCCTCTTAACCATTCACCAATTTATTCTTGTTCTTCTATAACTAACCGGACTTGCTAGTATTGTTGGTTACTCATTTTTTATTTCCAGGCTAGAGCATTAGGATCTACAATAATATCCTCCTGAGTATCTAAGAAATACCCATCAAACTGTAAGACTACGAGAATTTCCTCCTGGTCACGCAATACAACAACATGTAACACCATAATTCAAATACATATAAGCCTATTGAATGACTTCCCCAATGGAGTCACCAAAATTTTGTTAGTGAACAGATTTTCCTTCTCTTAAAGATAAACAAATGAATAAATCCTTAACCCAATTCAAAAAGGAAATTTTCACTGACAGTTGAGTTAGTCTCTCACGATTATACTCTCTACTTCAAAGGAGAAGCTACCTTCTATAAAGATTAATATGTTAATAACCTTTATTATAAAAGAATCAAATTCAAAAATACTTTTAACCAGAAAGCATGAAAGGCTAGCAACATTCCGTTATAAATTTGTAATTAAATGCTTGATTTCTTAGAAAAAATTTAACTACCATGAGCCAAAGGACTCTGATCTAATAGAATAAACTTTTATAAAGGCCGATTCAACCTGATATCATATATTGAAAAGATAACTGATAAAACCTCAAAGCATACACACAGATCAAAGTAGTAATAACATTAAACTTCAACTGAAATTAAAATCCATACATTTCAGCAAACCAACTGATCAATGAAAATACTGTAATCTGTTATAAACCAACTGATATTATATTCACATGCCGAGATTTTTCACAGTATAAAACTAAAAATAATGTATTGTAATGTCTTAAAAGCCAGAGAACCGACCCTCTAATGGTCATAAAAACTTGTATATAAAGCCATCTTCAGGATTTTCATCTTTTCCTCATAGCAGGTCAGTATCTTAGCAATATCAATTTCAGCTCCTGCTTTATGCTCAATTAGTTTACCTAGATGGTCAATATGAGTGTTCATGACTTCCTTCACACAAATAAATGCTTTTATGATCTGAGTGGATTCCTCAACAACTTGCTCATAGAGTGTGCTTTTCCACTCATAATTTACCTTAGTCACAAACAAAGAATTTTCTTCAACCCAAGGCATTGCCTTTTCTGCAAGAAATCTGTCTATACCATAGGTATATACTTCTTCCATATTTATCACCACTGTCTCTAGCTAATCTTTTTCTTTCTTCCATGCTTCAACATTTGCTTCCATAACTGCAATTAAAGTGTTAGACCTTTTGAATAAATCACCAAAATCATGAGTGAATTTGGCGACTTCCTTGGTGATTTTTTCCATCGAGTTGAAGAAAGACTTAGATATTGATCTGTCCTTATGAACTTGATCTAGGAAATTTTGACTCTCTAGGGACTTAACATCTAAGTTGATAGGGACCACAGATAGGGGTTGAGGAATAGGGTTCTGTAGGTGTTGACTATATTTCACCATCTCATAGAGAGCTTGTTTCAACTTCATCTTGTCTTCAACATCCTTCCACACCTTGTGATTAATCTTTTTACTTAGCTAAGTTCAATATTTTCAAATCAACAGCCCTTGTAGCCACACCTAGATCTACTTTCTCCACATTGAAGTCTTGTTCATTGAGCTCTTCGCTGGTCTTATTAGAATTGGGTCCACATCAAGCATGGCTTCTATTTTTGGATTTTTTAGTCTTGGTGTTTTCCCCAAATACTTACTAACCATGTCTCCAACAAGGGTTGAAACAAGGACAGTGCTTCGTTTCTTACTCACCGACAACTCTAACCAGTTTGGATTTTTTGGGGTAGTGGTACCAACAACAATCTGAGTAGTTGGGCTATTCAGTATTGCTAAATCTTTTAGACCTGCTCCTTCTCCCTATCCCTTAGTTCCAGAGACATTACATGGAGTCCTGTCCATCTGAGATTCTTCTTGAAGCCCTTTATTGCCTTCCTCTATTTCTGAATCAAGAATGATACAGGGGACCTTGTCAATCTTTTCTTTTCTCCTACTTATGGTTCTAGTGACTCTTACAGGTTTGTCGAGGACTAATTTTTTTAATCTTTAGGAAGGGTTACTAATCCATTTTCTGTTTCACTTGTAGGAAGCAATTGTTCAACTTTATCAGTATGTAGGGTGAGGATTCAATTTTTGAAATTCTTCAACTTTTTATGGTTTTTGATATAGTTGTTCCTTGTTTCTTCTTCTAACTCTTATGTTTAAGCCATTTCTATGTTGTCTTGAATATATCTTGAGACAGAGCGTTCACATCCTCAACCTCATTATTCTTCCAGTCTATCTTCCTAACAAATGCATCATCATTTAATTCTACATACCCATATTCTAATACATCTTCTTCATCTTCAATTTCAAGTCCTTTAATCTTAAAAGACAAACATAGGGAAACAATCTGTCTCAAAGTAAATCTGGAATGAAGCCTCCTCACCACTTCTATTTCATCAACAGATTCAGCCCAATAATCTTCTAGCTCCAGTTGATGGAGAAAGGTAGCATCAATCTTTAAATGACTTGCTACAAATTGATTACCGTTAAAATAATTCCTATTCTGATAAGACAGAAGGTTTTTTTTCTCACTTTTGTGTCCAAGGAAGATATGTCATGCATCAATCTGAAATGGTATTGACCTAAGTCTATTGGAAACAAAGAACCAACTCCTCTCCTGAGCTTATATTTATTCTCTGCTTGAAGCAACTATCTACAAACCTCCAACAAAATACATTTGTCCAGGCAGTACCTTGGGAGTTTTAAGGGCTCTCCACTAAAACCTCCAACTCTGAGGTAACTAAAGTTGGGAACTGGATATAAAAGCTGCCATAAATCTTTGCTAATTCCATGGCTTCTTCATACAACCTATAATTAATCTTCCCTCTTAATTCAAAGATGAATTTAAGTAAGAAGACATCTTGAACCCTGTAAAAATTCCCAGGATTCCTCCTCTTCTGGAGCAGGGGATGGTATTAATAAATTTTCATGTCTTCTCTCCATAGATCATGCGGTAAGCCATCCCAATTTTTACAAATACCAAGAATATAAAAGAGATATGAGGACATATAAAAGCTACAAGCCTCTGTTATTTGAGACAAATTCTCATGGATTTGTTTTGCAATCACTTTAGCCGAATCAACATATTTCCCTTTGTCCAAGATAGCCTGGATAAATATTTACATACAATATTCCCAAAGGGAATCACTAGAATTTCCTCTTACTTTGTTCAGTGTCACAACCATATCTCGGACATCCTTGATCAAATGATCTTTCTTTAAGGGTATAGGCAACCAAGAAATTCCCTTTTCATGTTTTAACAACCAATCTCTAGCTATGTTGCTACTATAGTCCTTCCTATTTTGATCAAACTCAACCTGAGCCTTTTTAATGCTCTAATCACCATTAGTTTCTGTCGGAGGAATTCTCAGGGTTCACATGACTATCTATCTATTCATTGATATTATCACATCACTAGAAGAGGTGCAAATACACCCATCTATCATGTCATGTCTATTTAGGCACTCCATCACTAATTTTGGGCACAAAGTTACCTCAGGAAAACCAACTACTTCTAACAGCCCACTTTCTGCAATTTTACAAGCCATGGCCCATTCTCTACATTCCTTAACCTACGAAGAATCTCCCCTATGTCCTCATCTACTAGGGTTTTATCCCACATGTTTGGGAGACAACTACTTATAGGAGAAAATTTATTTTCCTTTACAAATTTAACCTTTGAGGTTGACATATTAGGACTGGACATGGCAATGCTTAACAGATAAACATAAGCAATTGCAATAGGAAAGACCCAACACTTCTTTCTTGAACAGACAATCTTAAAAATAAAACAAAATGCTAAGGAAATTTCTGTGAACTCACCGTTGCGCTACTCCTGACTTCATGCAATTTACCTCGTTGTTCTTCGTCTCCAGTTACCGCTACCCAAAAAAGTCGCTTGCAAAAAGAAAAGACAAAGGGAAGAAGATTTAATACACATATTCTCTAGTTTCCTTCTCCATAATCATGAGAGCCTGCCACGAATTAATTATGCTCATTGCAAACATCCAATCATATTTTCTCTATCTTCGCTTAACCCGTACTTACGCTTATCTGGCACCGATCTCAATGTCTTATCAACTATTTCTTGTAGATACTGAGAGATTTGGCATGCACTACCTGTATTTAGTGCTTATTGAATTTCTAATTCTGAACCTTGAACCATGAATAATGGGTTTCAAATTTCATGATTCACAATGCTTCAATTAACGTGACGCACTTCACGGCTGGGACTGACTACATACACGGTGCATAAAATATTTTGAACCATGAACCGAAAAAGAACAAGTTCAAATTTCAAAATCACAAAAGCCTACGACACTGGGCAAATGGAGACAAAGAACATTGAACTGCTCGGGACCAAGTGCGTATTGAATGTTGAAATTTGAACGACATAAATGAAGGTTCAGAGTTCAAGATTCAAAATACCAAATTCAAAATACACCGCGTTCAAGATTTACTCTTTTCTAACCAAAATGATGCTAACCACTTAATAACATTGGACGACTATGACTTGAACTTTGAACTTTGAACCTGAAGGTTCAAATTTTAAAGTATAATTGACATTTGAAAAAATAATTTTTTACTCTTGATTTTTAAAAGGGAAATTTTAATTGGCAACAAAACCCACAAGATGAATGTACTTTGCTAAAATTATTGCTCAATTAAGAGAAAAATAGAGAACAAAGGATGCACAAGAAACCACAAGCTTACAACCCAATCTGTAGGAACACTACCCAGGTATCACTTCTCACAATACAGTCACAGATCTAGCCCTGTGTTGGGTTCACTGGTCTATATTCAATTACAATAGGGTGTACATACAGTCCATTACAACCGCACTGACAAACAACATCTTCAATGCCAATACAGTTCCAATGAAGTACAAACTCTTCCTTAAATTCAAATCACAAGTATCAATAACTCTCCTTACAATCACATACTACCACATCTCTCTCCTCCCTCCTATTACAAAATGATCTCTCATTTATACCGATTACAAAGAATAGTCAACCGCTAGGTCGACTAGACCTATTACAATAAAAGATATAAACAATAAGCTCAATCTCCAAAGTGATCCAAATCAAGTCGGATAAGACTTAGATAGGACCCAAATATCCAATCACGAACACAATAGTGCATCATTGAAACAACATCAATAATCACAATACGTTACTCCATCAAGTCAGCTAAGACCTAAACGAATAAACACTAACACGCTACCCCAAAAAAAAATCTGATCACCGCGAATAATGAAATCCAACAACAAAATCATTACATTATTCAATAACACCAACAAGAACCATGAATACCATCCATAAAGAAATACAAACTCATCTTCATATTTGATTAATAGGAACACTAAAATACCAAACTCTGTAATAACAAAAGATAGCTTGTTGTACTTTGAATCATGAACAACACTAGTTGTGAACACAATGACAAGGCACCTTGTAACCACCAGCTTTGCAACCTCTAAAACATCAAATCCAAGACGTACTGATCAAAATACTCAACCTTTGTATGCATGAACATTGTAACAACAACTACCAACAACTCGATCAAACCTCACTCAAACTATCATTCAAAATTCTATGAACCTCTATAGACAAACTACATACACCATGGAGCAATACCTTATGATCAAAACTCAAGATATTCAATATAACACCTGAACAACTAAAATATTCTTCACTGAACACACTGAATACACTATTTGAAACTGTAACTAGTATGTTGACATCAATGACAAAAAATTAATGTCAGCGCACCCAAAAACCAAACTCTGACATGCTAAAAAATCTTCCAACAATGGTATGTTGTGGTAGTCAATTCTATCAAAATCTCATGCCTACTGGAAACTGTTTCTATGTGCACCTCATGAATGAATACAAATCCTCTATATTCATGAAGATTTTTGTATATGTGCACTTCATGGATGGATACAGATTACTTATAACCATGAAGATTATTTTGTATATGTGCACCTCATGGATGCATACAGATCCATTGTATCCATGGGGATTGGTTTGTTTATGTGCACCCCATGAATTGATACAAATCATTCATATCATGGGGATTGGTTTGTGTGTAAAAATATGTAAGTAAAATGTGTAAGAGAATGTACAAAGGAGGCGGTATGTATGCCCCCATCCTTATGATGGCTACATAGTAGACATTCTAAGGAAGAGAATCAAGGATATCTATTTCCAACAACAAGGCGATATCTGTAAAATAGCAATGTATTCCACAAACTTAGCTAAGAGTTTTAACTCTTATAGGCTAAGAAAATAGATAATTGTGAAAGGATATTCCTCTTGTGAGAAGAGAACCTTGAAAGGAAGAGATCTTGTTGAACATATTTCTATCTTCAAGATGAGTTCTTGAACAAAAATAACATCTTCAAGACAAACAGGGAGAAGAGAAAAAGAAATGCACCCATTTAGCCCCCTATCGCTAGGAGAAATAGGGATTCTTAATGAAGGATGACACACTTTGAAATGAAAAGCTAGGGAATGTGTTTATAATGAACATAGTTTTGAAAATAAGGAAGAGGTGAAGAGAGAACCCAATCAAAAAAATAATTCCTTATAGAAAGATAATGTTACATAATAAAAAAATGTCGCTATACATAGGAAAGTAGATCCTTAGACAAAAAAGAGAAAAAATGTACAAGTAACCTTGCCCCCCAAGTGTGAAGGCATTTTAAAATATATAAAATATACATTGAATGATAGCTACCTCATAATTGACACACAATCCCAAGAAAAATAACTGACACATTAGAGATAAATCATAAAGTAAAATATACATATATGCTAGAAAATACATCACTCATAAAGTAAGCAATTCATCAAGGAAAGAAAAGAAATGATGATATGAATGATTGTTAGATGATAGACACGCCTTTTGAGACATAAAAAGGATTGTTAAGTAGAGACATAAGGATCTTGTGTGAAACAAAGTATCTCATGCCAAAAAGAATGTATCATCATGAAATAATAGAAACTCCATAGAGATGAAAGGAAGAGGAGGAGGTCACATTATATCTACTTAGTAGTGACATCAAGTGTACAAGATATGCACTTCCAAGTAAGGAAGAAATTGTAAGGAGACGAACATCCTAACCAATATGTCTGTACATGGGAGGACATAATAGTACAAAAGAGATGAACAACAAAGAGATAAAGGGTCCTTGAAAGAAGGAGAAAGAAAGAAAACCCAATATATTCCCTAAGTGATAGATCTTGTATGATAAACATGCACTTTCAATAAGAATAAGGTTGCAACTGGGAATTAAAATCCTTGTGTAAAACAAAATATTCTTACATTATATAATAAAATATGCAAGTTCACAATGGATATTGGATTAATTGTGAAGGAAGAGACAAAGAGGAAGGACACATTATGCTCATAGTGGTTTCTATTTATAATAGACATTTGTTTGCAAGAAAGCATAAGGTTGCAACGAGATGTCTATCTCCTAAAAAAAGAGAATATCCTTATGTAAAACAACAAATGCATGCAAGAAAGAATACCATCTTATAAAAGAAACAAGCCAACAAAGAGAGAAAATGGATCCTTTGAGATAAGGGGGAGAGTGAAATAGAACCCATGCCCCCCAAGTCAGGAAACAAGGAAAAAGAACTATTATGTTCCTCACAAATAATGACAATGAGCACACAAAGGATAGGTTAACAATGTCATATACTGAGGAGAAACATAATAGGAATGTAGATATATTAGGTAGAATGATCAAGAAAAAGGTGTCATTCATAGTTGCAAGTCATTTGAATCATACCACAATCAATGAAAATTCTTGAATTTTACAATTTAAATCATAGCATTCACTAGTCTTATGACCATGAATTTGATGAAACATACGAATGGAAGAATTGTGTTGTTTATGTTTGCTATTTTTGCGATTATTTTTCAAAGGAAGAGTAATTAAGTTGGCCTTAGTAAGCTCAAAAAAAATAGAGTCTTTTTGTAAGGAGAAATTATGAGGAGAATGTATAGATTGATTAGGAAAATGAGAAGGCGGGACACCTAAGGTTTCTTTTGAAAAAGATTTCTCATTAGGAGGGTTTGATGTATCAATAAGATAAGATGCTCCTTTAGGTGGGAGTGGGTTGAAATCTAAAGAGGACCAAACAGTATCCACATAGCCATTAGATAGAGTTTCTTGATTCTAAAAGTCAAAAGTCTTTTCCTTGCTATGGAATGTTGGTGTAAAATCTAAGGTTCCCCCAATCATCATCTTGAAGAGTTGATGGGCCAATTATGTGTATTGGAAAAAGAATTGAATAAGGAAATGAAGATTTAATGGAGCCAATTTTATATGAATCCTTATTCTCTAAGGTTGGATTTGTGAAAAGAAGGTCATCAATGTATAGTAGTGCATGAAAGCGTTTTACACCAATCCCAGATTTTGCTTGAGAGGTATCTTGAATAGTTGACTTGATTAAGCTCAAAAGATTCCTTAGGAAGAGTCTCAAGGATGTCATCCTCTACTTCTAAGATATGTTTAGGAGTAGGACAAACATAACTCATCAAAGGCTAATCTATAGAAGGAATATAAATGAAAATCATAGGAAGTGGTTTATTATTAGGATAAATAATGATGTCATCATCCTCTTGTACAAAATGATCCTTATAAGGAAGAGAATTTGTAGAAGAAAGATCATCATTCTTATTGAAGTCCTATTAGGTAAGAGGTATATATTTACAAGGAATGGTGGTAATCACAACGTCCTTAGGGTTGGGATCAATTTTGGGAGGGTGAACATTATGGGAATCGATGATAGGAAGAACTAATTCATCCTCAAGATCTTGAGAAAACTTGAATTTGAAGAAGCAAATAAAAAGAAAAATTCCATTGAAATGCAATAGCTATGAATGAAATATTTTTGTGTTTTCTATTGCTTTAGACAAAATGCAATGAAATCCAAGGATGAGTTAATTTTTATTTTATTTTTCACAACCCAAATATGCTAAAGGGAATGAATGGTAGATCACTAATAGGCCATTTTAATGGCATACTTTAGATACCCTAGGAGAACTTTTGATAGGTATTTTGCCATGTTTTCTCTTATTTACTCCAAGACTTTATGCTTTAAAACTGTTAATATGTGGTAATCAACCACTAAACCTATGATATGGGCATATGCTTACTTAATATGCTTTATCTTGATGAATATGCTCTGTTTATTACTATGGAGTCATGATCATGTTTTATGGATGAATTAACTGATTGAGCGATAGATAATGCATATGTACTTTAATGATTATTTTCCATGAATTCTTTTATCCTAACAGTTTAAATGCAGCGTATCGAAGTAGCAACTGTCATCTTGTTCAGGTGAGCACGTCCATGTGCTGGATGGTTGACTTGGTCCTACAACAGACAGACACGAATGGAACATCAGCATAGCAGTAGCGGAAGGTTTCTGATTAATCTAGGTGGAGACAGTTGAGTGAAGACTTGGAAAACACAATAAGTTCCCTGATGAAATCTAGGAGAGAGTGGGAAGTTAGATCTGTTGTCTAACCAATTCTTTCCTCTTTTCTGGACCAATTCCATTTCCTGCTTTCTATCTTTCCTTTCTGTTAGTTGTTTGTAATAAAAGCTCCGCCTTTTCTTAGGGCATGTTGAGTTTAGCAGTTTGATGTTTTCCTTTAAATAAATCCCCGCTCCTACGTGAGAAGGAGGGCATTATTATGATAATTGCAATATAGTTCAATTCTATTGTTTTACTATTTATGAGAATCTTTGTACTTTGTTATTCATTTTAATGAGCAAATGAAGTGTTGAGATTAATTATATGTAATTGAGTGTTTTGGGTACTCACCCAAGGAGGCCCACTTGGTGAAGAATCCATAGTTACATTCATTTTAGTTTAGTTCTCTTTCCTGCATTTTTGTCATTTCAATTCCTATGTTGAATAGCTCCTGCAGCCAAAGCCACAAGTTAGCGATCGCTTCCTGCAGCCAAGTAGCAGAGTAACCAAGGCATTGTAGTTAGTTTGTGCACTCTTCCATTCTACTAGCAGCGTTCACTTCCATCATTTACTTTCACAGCAATAGCTTAACTTTCTTTTGAGTATTCATTTCATGCAGTAATAGTATAGTTTATTCATTTCATGCAGTAATAGTATAGTTTCCCTTCAAAAGCATTTACTTCCTGCAGCTATAGAATAGTTTCTTTCCAGCATTTGTTTCCTACAACGATTATAGAGTGATTGGTTGAGAAAGTGCTTGGTGCATATATTTTGCTGGCCCGTTTAAAGTAACATGTCCCTGGGTTTGACATATTAAATGAGTTTCTTATAAAGAGGACGAAGTGCTTAGTTGTATGTCCAATCCCTGAGTTAAAGGATTATGCCTAGTTTCTGAGCCTTTATAACGAGCAATCATTGTTGGCGCTTTTGCCGGGGATGGTGCTGAGCCCAGTTCTTATTCAACCATTCCTAGGATTTTCTTTCATGCTTTCATTTCCCTCTTTAAGTAGATTAAGCCTTGTCTTGAAAAGAACAAACCGCTATTCACATCATTCTATACTATCTGCGTGCATAATAGATGAAGAGACACCCAAGGAAGGTACTTTCCAAATCAATCCAATAACCTATTTGAAGAAGAAAGCCAGTTCGTTGATGCTATTGTTGAGCTTCCTGAAGCCCTTTCATCATCCTCAACTTCTGAGGGTGACCTCCGAGGTTTCTTCGAGGATCAACTAGAAGCAAATCCATTTGCTGAAGCCTTTGCCAACCTAATATTCTAGAATCCTGAAGAAGAAAATCCTTGGCAGTTAGTCATCTATCAACCTCAAATCCCACCTCAAGATCCACCTCAGTGGCCATGAAGGATGGCCAATCCTACTACATTTCCTTTTCTCATCTTCGAACAACATGATAATAACAACCTTAAGAATATTCCCTCTTCAGCTCTTCCAAAATTTTATGGCCTTGTCACAGAAGACCCAAATACCTTTCTCTTTGAGTTTGATATCCTTTGTTGGAGCTATGATTACACCACTGATACCCACAAAATTAAGCTTTTTCTTGCAACACTTAGGGCCCGTTTGGACGCAAGCATATCGGCCGATATACCGGAATATCGATTTCCGAATATGGTCTCCACTGTTTGTGTGCAACATTGAAGGATGGAATTGGAATTTCGATATTCCAATTTTACCCAAAAAATGGGCATATCATCTTCCACTTGAAAAGGTGGAATTGGAATATGGGGCTCGCATTCCAGTTTCCAAATGCCAATTTTGAAAATGTCGTCGGGTCCGCGTGGGTTTTATGATTTTTGACATCCGCTTTATTACCTTGTTTTGACATCCGCAACGGTTATTATTACATCGCGTGTTTGTTGGAAGCCCTCTCTGGTTCGAAGCTACATCTTCCTGCATCTGGTTCAAAGCTCCACCTGGCACTTCCAACTCTCGGACAGTGACTTATTATGTCTCCAATCACCCGAATCCAAAGGAAATTTGTCTCACGGGCCCTGCAACACCAGTATCCCC